>SNQJ01S0024844.1:63397-123155 GCA_010110895.2 Picea sitchensis | reverse complement strand
TGGTAACAATGCTTTTCGTTTAGATTTGCCTCCTTATATGCAAATGTATGCAGTCGTTAATGTTGAGAATTTGAAATTGTATGAGCCTCCGTTGATTGATGATCATGGAGAGCATGTTCAGATTCATTCTATAGATGATTTTTCCCAGAGTATCTTACAAAACTGCATGACGACACCATCCTTGACAGGAGAATGCGAACTTCAAAATGAGGAAATGTGGAGTATCTTCGAGTTGGTCTTAAAGGAACAAATCCAATCAAAGCCAAGTGGATTGAGGTTGGAAGGGTGAGGGAACTATACCCTCATCTTCGCATAGACTGAAAATAGTCTTTTGGAGGTCCAAAAGCTTCCCAATGGGGAGGTGTGATTAGGGGATCAAATTTTGCTCAAAAATTAAAAGTGCTCAGAATCATTTCAAATCTAACAAGAGCATAGACCTCGTAGTTGCAAACCCAACAAAACTCGTTTCATCTCAAACGGATGTCAGGAGTGAGGGATATCGCGATCTGTTCGAATCGTCAAACAGGCAAAAAAGGGACGCTGACTGTACAGTCCGTACAGGCTGACGTGGCAGGGCCATACAACCATATGCTGATTTGGAATGTGCTGACATGGCAGTTGCTGATTGGTAGATGTGGTCAAATTAGGCTGTGACACGTGGCATCGTTTTTGGTCAATGGTATGGTGCCACGTGGCCCAGTCATGGGCTTCCACGTGGCACCCCGGTATTGGCTGTTGGTTGTTGTTTTAAAATTGTATGGGGTCCATGGGGGTTGAACCCCAGACCTCCCCTTGGGCTCTGTGTCTTGGTAGAGTGTGGGCTACCACTAGCCCACATGTTGTTACTTATACACTATATGCAATATAATATTTTTCAATTCAAATTATATAACGGTCGACGTGGGGGTCCGGGCTGGGGCTTAGCCCCAGCCCCTGGTCACACTCATATTACATATGCCCATACCTTCGTTGGTATGCGTGCAGGGTAATTCAAATGTTTAAAGACCGTGGTTCTATTACATGTGACCACAACCGGAGTGCGGGGGTATTGAAACGGTTAGTCCTTTGGATGTAGCCCAAGGTCATATCGTGGACCTCATGTGATCGAGTGCTAGGCGGTTAGGGGCTGGCGCGCCCATAACCATCCTACAGTTCGCACCGTTGGTGCGGTTTCACCTGGTGCCAGGTTTTTGCGCTTAAATAAGTGTGTGTGCTAGGTTCATGAAACAAGGGTGCGATTTGTAGATGCAGAGACAACAAGCTTGAAGGCGGGACTTCCAAGAAGCATAACTTCTTCATTTTTTGGCCAAACGATGTACCGAAAAATCCCAGCTAGGAGTTTTTAGATGCTCTGAAGCCATTGGAGCAGTCTGTTGGTCAATTTGAGCATTGTAAAGCACGTTTTTGAGCACTTTGAGAAATTAATAATAATGATCCATTGGAAGATGGACCAGGAGATGTAGCCCAAGAGAGGGGTGAACTCCTTTATCACTTGTTGTTTTTATGTGCTTATGTTCATTGATTATGCTGCTGTGTATTGTGTCTTAAATGAGTAAATCTTGTTAAATGATGTGTTGCAAAATTGATCCATTTTCTTTTAACACATAAAATTTACTTGCAAATATTTTCAAGATTTCAAGTCTTCTTCATTTTTAGATCAACCAAGACAACACAAACCAACCAAAGTGAAGAAAGCACAATCTATTCAACAGTCAATCTATGTATATGATCAAGGAATTATACAATAAAGTGGAAATAGCTTTATGGGAAAGGGACATATTACTGTATCATATTAATGGAAAGTAAAGATTACAACATGAGCCTTGATATCGCAAACTTCCTTTCAATGGCATTTGGCTCTGACACACACACTTTCTCACTTGCATGAAGAAAATCAAAACCCTTATGATATCCTTGCTGGAGTTTCCTAGCCTGCTGGTCAAGCTTCAATCCTTCACACAATTCTTTCACTAATTCTCCAAATGAATCTTTCTTAACCTTGCTTGCCTAACCTTTTCCATGAGAATTCCCTCAATATATAGGAGAGAATGAATTAGTTACTTGGATAAGAATGATCCCAAAATATCAGGGAATCCAGTACTAGGATAACCATTCGAATGCCATCTCATCCTTCTAGAAAATTCCCTTCTAGAAGCATCGAGAATTCATCTTTTTCCTTGCTTTAGAAAGAGTTCGTACCCTAGCAGTTACACACGGTGAGAACTTCTCGCACCCTGGCTTAAAGCAGCCTGCGAGAATCATGCATTCTCGCAGGCAAATATACTAGTGGCCTGCGAACAGTCTTCAAAAATGAGTTTTCTGGAAGAGATGAAAATAAATTTTTTCTCAGGAGAAAGTTCTTATGAAGAGCCTGAGTACACCATCATTAATACATCATCATGATAACCAAAATCATGGGTAACATTGATCTTCTTTTGATCTTCCTGACAAATTTGGCTTCTTCCTCATCTAATTCATTGTATGAGTTGCCACTCATCTTGTATTCTTCAATCTCTGTCTTCTTTGATGCCTTGAAGGTTTCTTCCTTCTTTTTTGGATTATCCTATTTTATCCTCATTTCATATGCAATGAGGATTCCATGCAATGCATCCATTGTCGATGTGTTTAGGTCCTTTAATTATTCAATGGAAGATATCTTGGGATTAAATTTTGAGGGAAGAGTTCTAAGCATTTTTTGCACAATAATGGTTTCATCAATCTCTTCAACCAATCCTCTGATAGGGTTGACAATATCATCAACACGAAGAAAATAGGCTGCAATATTCTCCTCTTCATTCATATTGAGAGTCTCAAATTGTCCTCAATGGATTTGTAACTTTTTCTTCTTGACCTTGTCGTCTCCTCCATAAATTTTATGTAATTTTTCCCATATATCGTTTTTTGAGGAACAATGCATGAATTTGGCAAACATTGATATTTCCATACCACACATAATTGCATTCTTGGATTTAGAGTTGTTGTCACTGAGTCTTATAGAAGTTGAAATTCTAGGTGGGATTGTTGGATCCATGTAACCATTTTCAACTGCACTCCATACTTCCAATCCAAAAGACATCATATAGGTTTTCATTCTTGTTCTCCAAAATTCATAATTTGATCCATCGAATAATGGATCTTTGTTTGTATAAAAACCTTCCTTATCCATGTGTGCTATAGGGATTCACCTTCTAATGGTTAGAATGGTTCTGAAGGAACCCACTCTGATACCAATTGTTGGCACACTTACTTATAATGAGAGGGGGTGTGAATCAATATAAGTCTAATTTTATTTTTGTTCCAATCTTTATCAATTTATTACTTCATCAGCCATAATAAGTTAATGATAAATGCACATACAAAAATATAATCCACATTACACAATTATTTAACGTGGAAACCCTAATGGGAGAAAACCACAAAAAAATTTGTTATAAAATCTTGTAGCCACAAACCTACCAATACACTACTTGCACGAACCAACCTGCATGAGACACCAATCTCCTTGAATGAGCACCGAATCAACAATTATGTTTACAGACACCAACCTGCAGGAGACACCAATACCCTTTTCTAAGCACCAACTTAGTAATGATTTTTCAAGGCACCAACCTGCAAGAGAAACAAATCCACTCAAGATGTGAAAAATAATAGATTATCCATTTACTTTAAGCCTTCACTTACACAAGTCTGTCACTTCGTCTCTAATGTCACTGTTCTCAATATTCATATTTCTAGAATCTCCTTTGTCTTTACACCTCCCAGCCACCCTTAGACAATATTCCTTTTATTATTTAGCATCCTTGGACCTTCAAGCCTCAGAGATTCTTCTCCACAATCCTTACTTACAATTTTATCCATACACACACCATAAAAAACCATGACAACGTTATTTTTACACTTCCTACCTCCACAAGTTTGTCCACATACAAATGTATGTTCACGGAGTCAATTGCCGATCTTCTCAAAACCAAGCTATTAATAATCCTTCTAAATCACATGATATCTTCTTATATGGATAGAGCATGAACCATGATGCTAAAAAAACATCCAATATTACCTCATATTAACTCTCAACTGTCGATATAATATCCTTCATATCAGGACCATCGAGATCTCAATATTCAACTATACTCCCTTAACACTTAGCCACCATCAAATCATTTATTGATTTGATCTTGATTTTTGATATGTTCTCTATCCACCAAAACATGCAACACGTCCTCATGGATCAACAACCATTAGATTAAACCAATATTAAAAATGGATAGTCTATTTGTGATCTCATTCCCTCGGATGTTCGGACCATCGAGGTACTAAAACACTTAACATCCATCCGATTTGGTCCTTGATAGAATCTCCATTTTCGATCTAATCACTACCCATACTTAGAAAATTTCTCTAAGTCTCACTTTGGGATCACGGGTTTGAGGAATATATCTTCATACCTCTGCAACCTCTAGATTGTACCTTCACATTCTATCGCACTCATTTTTCACATACACCTAGATACATTTCCAATAATTTCACCATGGGTTTATGAGACATCATGACTCGTATGATCTCTCACCCTCTGGACCGTCCGATTTGTGACACATAGTGACCTCTTGGACCATCTTATCTTCACCCTCTGGGTCGTTTGATATGTGAAAAGTGGCATCCTCCTAGGCCATAGGATTGATTCGTCATACTTAGACGATTTCTCATAGCTCGCCGTTCTCCACGATCTCTTTGGCACTTAGTCGATTTTTGAACTCTTCACCGTGGGTCTCCCATACTTAGTCAATTTTTCAAGTCTCACTGTGCTCTGTGAGATATCTCCATACTTAGTCATTTTCATTTCTATGAAATCCTATTGCGGGTTCGCGGGTCTAAGATATTTTCCAGATTCTTGTGACCTTGTTAGTCTGACTGATACAATCTTCATACTTAACCATTTCTCGATAATTATTTGTCCAACCGATCCATTCTTTGTACTTAGACAATTTTCCAATATCTAACCGCGGGTCCAGGTGTTCATGCTCTTTTCATTATTTTTCTACATCATCGTCTGACCAATCCATTCTTGATACTTATCCATTTTTTATATTTCACGTCTATCCAATTGATTCTTGGTACTTAGCCATTTTTCAAAATATTACCGTGAGTCCACGGGTTCACACCCATTTCTCCACATACTCCCAATTCTCTGTCATGCTCAATTTCTCTGTGATGTCTTGATACTTAGCCATTTTTTGAGATATATTATGTTGATGTGGCATATGAGGTGGTTTCCATGTGGATGTATTCTTCATTCCAACTAGATGACATGGCATCAATACATGTCCCAACACATGGAACTAATGAGGTTTCTATAATGGTGCCGACGTGGTTGAGTCGGCCCACCAAGTACCATACCCCAATCTCTGATATTAGCCGTTGATTTCTTATTATCAATGGTCAAGATTTAACCTCTTACAAGTCTACCATTATTCATATCAAAAGTTAACACCTTGCACACAGTTCCATGGCTCTTCTTCTCACATTCGAATCACATAAAAGTGATTTTTCCATTTACTTTGGTCTGGTTATCTGGGAATTCATTATTTCTCATTTATTGTGCATTCTTTACTTTGTTGAGATTCAAAAAATTGTAATCATTCTGCCATAAAGACTCTTCCATGGGATTGTCTTGCTCAGCCACTTCATCCGGATGGAAAATGAACACTTATAGAAGCTCGACAACACACAATAATCTTTGCACATAGAGACCCACCAATGTATAAGGAAATTCTTTACATATGTGATTTCTTCTCACCTCCATTCACGCAGAGTCAAACACGTACATACCCAATTACTTATGTTTGGTTTTATTTGAAATATATATGCTTCCTTGATTGTATGATTCTGGTTTTATCCTTGGATCTATCATTCACACAGGGTATATATGCATAGGCATTCATTGTCTCCCCCTGCCTATAGTATGAATTACATCCTTTGACATCAATGACAACACAATTTACAACACATTTCTAAACTTCAATAACACATTACCTTCATAATAAGATAATTCATAATATCCCTTCCTAAGGGAACACCTCACAATGTAAGGACCATGCAATATCGATTTAAACTTGCCTACTCCCAATGCATCCTTGTCTTGATCCTAAACCAAAACAATGTCTTCCTCGAAAAAAATCCTTAGGTGAAAAGACTTACCGCATTGAATCTTGACACGCTTCTTGTGAGTGTCATTCATTGTGGAAACATAACGAAACTACTCATTGAGATGTTCCAAGTGAACAAGACACACTTCTAATTCATTCATGTTGAGAAGAAGGTCTACAACAATATTCAATGAAGGAATTTCACATTCAATCAACATGAATGCCATTGCATGAGTTGGAAAGGAGAGAATCCCATCGCATTCTTAAATTAGGTCCGATATGACCATAATACTAGATATAGAATCATATGCCAATTTCATTTACTCACATTGAAATTCCATTGAAGTATGGTCTTAAGGAACTTGTTAATGGTCTCTACTTAACCATTTTCTTGTGGATAATAAGGATATGAATGCTCTTTCTTAAAAACCAATTTGGATGATAACTCCATCATCATTCAGTTTTGAAAGTGACTACCATGTTTAGTAAAAATATCTCTTGAAACTCCAAACCTGGTGATATCTGATTGAATATACATAATTTTTCAATCTCACCATCATTCATGAACATAGGCATGGCCTTTGCCCACTTCATAAATTAGTCAACATACATGATAATATAGTGATTCCTCCTAGCCTAAGGTGGGTGGCATGTCATGAAATAAATATCCCACTTGGTGAAGGGACCAACGATGATGATAACAAAAAATGGAGCAGGATGTGCCCGCATCTTTTGAGAGACTATATGACAAGGGTGGCACTGTTTGACCACCTCAACCCAATATTTAAAGATCATCGGCCAGAAATATCCAACACGCATGATTTTTTGGGATGTTTCCAACCTAGATAGATGACCGCCACATGCTCCATTGTGGCAATAATTAAGCACATATTTCACTTCTTCATGAGTCAAACAATGATAGAGAATTGAATCGACACCATGACAATACAAAGTGCCATTGATGATGAGGTAGTTCTTCACTTGATGGAAAATATGGCATTGTTCATCTCGCGAATAATGCGAACAAAACTTCAAAGCATTGAGATATACAAGGATATCCCCATACCAAGGATCCATGGAAGTGATAAGGAAAATATTATCATCCGAAAATGAGTCCATAATAACAGTTACCTCATCCTCCCAAGGAAACTTTGACATGATCTCTACGAAGATCAATTATTTCTTGGACTTGGTAGGCACGAAGTCCAAATTGAATTCATGTAATATGATGATCCATTTGTTATAAGTTCTCCCAATTATATGTTGTGTGAGGATGTATTCAAATGTATTAATGTCAAAAATCATATTACTCTTACGTAAAATAATAGTGCCAAAGTCTCTGGACAACGTGCACTGCTTCCAAAGCCAGTTTCTCAACATGTGAATAATTTAGTTATGGACGAATCAAACTATGATTGAGGTAATATATGAAATTCTCTTGGAGTTCATGATCTTCTTGAACCAACACCATGTCAATAGTGGATTCCTCTACAACAATGTACAACAATAAATCCATGCTATAGTCCAGGGAACTAAGCAAATGAGTAGAAACAAGTGTGTTATTGAGTGCATCAAAGGATCATTGTGTGAACTTGTCCCAAAAAAAGGGATCTCCTTTTTCTACAAGAACACAAATCCCTTGGTGATTTCAGCATAATTAGCTATAAAGCGACAAAGGAAATTATATTTTCCTTGTAGACTTCGAAGTCGACATATATATCACAGGGGAGGAAGCTGAATTATTATCTCAACCTTCAATGGATCAACCATGATCCCCTTGTTGGAAACAATGAATCCTAACACCTCTAAATGACAAAAAATATGCGCTTGTTTGAATTTAACTGAATGTGATAGTAGTGATATCTGTAAAAAAATAAGTCGAAGATGACCTGGATGATCTATCTCTTGCAAGAGCGAGCAGTGACATCATCCATATAAGCCTCAATAATATGGTTCAAATCATGAAAAGAGAACACCATATCCCATTATAACATAGACCTATACTTTTTAAGGACAAACAACATCTTCTTGTATGAGAAAGTAACCCAAGGACATATAAAGACAATTTATATTGATCCTCAGGTCGGATCTCAATCTGATTGTAACCAAAAACTACATCCATAAACAATTTTTTTTTGCTTCCTACAAACGTGTCTATATTATGGTCTATAAATGGTGTAGGGAAGTTTTCTTTAGGACATGGTTATTCATATCATGGAAATCCATACACATGTGAATAGTTCCTTGCTTCTTATCCAGAAGAAAGGGATTTGACACCCATTCGGTAAGGGGAACCAGATAGATGAAACTAGTCTTAAGTAGCTTCTCTACCTTTTCCTTAATTGTTGTCTCCTTTCTTGGATTCACAGGTCACAACTTTTGTCGAATAGGCTTAGCATTTTCTTATTTTATAATTTTTTGTTGAACAATACGAGGGTCTATGTCTAGAATTTCCTTGTAAGACTAGGAAAGAAATGTCACGAAACTCTTTAAACAAAGCAATATACGTACATATCTCTTTAGGAGAAACGTTTGCATCGATAAACAAATTTTCCATGATGTTGGCACAAGGGTAGACCCAGGGTTCAATGCTACAACATTGCACCAACAAAACCCTAACTACCAACCCTTTCGACAACACCTACGAAGTAGATGAAGTCTCACATGAGGTAGATGCAGGGGTGGTTGCAGGACTCAGGTGTCTGCAACCTTAGCTGGGACACATATCTGTGATTATAATACTTGATAAATCACTTAGCACCATTAGTTCATCATTATTTAACCAATATCTACCCCGCAGAGAAAACAGAGCATTGCAACATTCACCCTGATCTAATGTATTGAAGCACTTAGCATAAATAAAGGGATCAGATCTAGCAGATTCAAGCACTAAGCACATTCACCTATGTCATATCTAGCATCTAGATTCATCATAAGCATAAAGCATAAACATATTTATCTATCTATCTATATCAAGCACTTAGTAGATAACACATAAGTATACCAACACATCGCACAAAGCAAAGAAACACAACATATACGTGGTTCACCCCCACCCTAGGGCTACGCCCACCAACTCTTCTTCTTTATTAGCTTCTTCAACAGGTTACATGCATAGAGCCTCAAAACCCTACTCTGCACAGGACAAAATATCTGCACAGCTCGCTAGATCCTTCTTCCTTGCATTACATCACAAAGCCCTTCACAGTCTGTTAAAACCACTTGCACTTAGCTCTACAAGTCTTTCACAATATGCAAAAAGAATTTATAAACCACACTTGCACTTAGTACAACATCACATAGATGCCTCTTCTTCTCCTTCTCTTTACATCGCCTAGACATCTATTTATATATTACAAAATAGGCCTAAGCATGGGTAAACTCATGGGCCAACATTCCCATACCCGTTACATATTCCAAAATCCCAAAAAGGACCCAAAAAGGGGTGGAGATCCCATTCTCTCTTATTCGTCTTGAGATCCGCCTTCGACAAGCTGTCGAAGTCCCAAAATAGGTCAAATTGACCAAGGATATCCCAAAACTTGGTCAAGGGCCAACAGGCCCCCAACACTCACCAGTGACTCACCTCAAGTCACTCTTGTTTGAACAGTTATGCTTTGAATGCCTCAAGATTGGCTCAAGATGCATCGACTTGTTGTTGTGCTATGACCTCCTGTTTAGAAAAATCTTGGATGAATGCATCTTTGATAGGTCCCTCTAGACATTGTTGAGTTGTAGTGACAACCTGCTCTAGCTCTGCTCCTTGGCCTTCTACCTCTGTAAAAAATTGGTAAGACTTTTCTTTTACAGGTTGGAGTTTTTGAGTTACCTCCATAACTCGGCTTTGGATAGTGTGGATATACTACTATGCAGTGCATTTCTTGTGGGAGCGCTTCATTCTTTCCACAACTGACAGGGGCTTCAGCTGCACCTGTCTCTTTTTGGCTTTATACTTTGCCTCTTGGAGTTGTGACTCGAGTGCCTTCAATTATGGGTTCTCTGTGAGTTGTTCATAGGTCTGGGCACTGTGATCAGTGAGTTTCTTACATTCCAGGGTAAGAGCCTTTATCCTTTCAACTGCGCTCTGGGCAGTTGCTTCTCTTTGGTCTCTTACATCTTGTGGGGTCTCAGGTACAATGCGTAGCTACAAATCTGCTATGCGTTGCTATAGATGCTAGATGGATTTTGTGAGCTGGTTCACCTATTGTGTAACTCGGTCTTCTGCCTTGATTTATAAGGTTGTCACAGAGTGAAGTGATCTATTGAATTCTTCTTTTACTTCGAATTGCTCTGCAAGAAACTGTTCCTTTTCTTGCTATAGCTGTGATTTTTCTTCATCAAACTTAGCTTCGAGAGAAAAAATTTCTTGTTCTACAGCACTACGTTGCTCTACGAGTACTCCTTGTACTTGTGTCAAAGCCTAGGTGGCTTTCTCTATTTCTTCATGTTCTCACTGAAGGCGAGCTTTGATTGTATCGGCTAGGCGGTGGAGTTGGGTTGGCTTATCTCCCAATTCTAGTTGTCCCGGTGTAGTGGAGACTGCGCAACTAGATTATAGGGCCTGCTGTACCCCTCAAAGTTCAGTCTCAATTCGATCATACATATCCTCTTGATTTTCTTCTTGTTTCTCTACTATTTCTAGCAAAGTATCTTGCAGGGCTGCTATGAGGAAGTTGAAGTAATCAGAGGTGAGGACAGTCTGCATCTTCGTCATGGTGGCCTTCGATTTCTTCCTGGAGGAAGGTCTCAGAGGTGAACCTTTCCTCTTCTTCAAGGGATCAACCTCGTCTTCTTTCTTTTGTTTGACTTCTTTGTCATCTAACTCTTTTCCATCACCTCCTTTCTCTGGTGGTATGGAAGTTGTTTTCAGGGATGCACTGTCTAATCCTTGGACCTCTTCGGTCTTCTTTGTCCTGCTAGGTCCAGGTGTATCCTGCACAGTTTATGGGTTGTCGATGTCAGATATGTCCGCAGGGTCTGCTGGAATAAGGAGGTCTGCTGACCAGTCCTCAGTGATCTCCTCCAAGTCCTCCTCCATTATCTTATAGTAGGATTGAATTTGTTTCTTATGTTCGTCGACACGCATTGTGATGTAAATAAAATGTTGATCTACGTTGAACTTCATCAAAGGCCTGAACTGGTGTAGAGTGTTCAGAGTCATGCGAGGCTTGGATTGTATGGCTATCTTCAACTGATTATAGTAGGTATGAAAAACAACATTTGACTGCCACTGTTTATTAATATCGCTTGAATACCAAAGGATAGTGAACTTTGCGGCCATCGGTTCAAATGACTCGATGTCTGGGAAGGTTGCACCTTCCGGCATCTCCCAGGAAATAAAAGATATAAGGATCAAGAGCCAGCTGAAATGAAATTCATATCCTTGATCATGTTTTTCTCTGTAGTCAAGTTCCAACTAGTTCACCAGGTACTTCTCCCAATCCATCTGAAGGCCTTTCGTGCACTTCCCTGTGAGGTTGGCTACAAAATCGGTGACTTGGGTAGGTTGGTTATTTCGTACTAATTTCCCTGCAATCAACTGACAGGCGAGGTGCACTATGCCACTCTAGATAGAATCTACATTGTAGCCTCATTTTCACTTCTCGACATCCCCATAAGTGTCCTTGATCTTCTGTGCTAGAGCACGATCCATGGATTTTCCGAGGTAGAACTCTTGTGGATCAGGTCCTTGCATACTCAACCCTGTGATCCGATTGATCAACATTAGATCAACTGTGATACAGAGGTTTAGCCACAAATAGCTGCCATGGTAACAAGAAAGAAACATCTTGACACATGCATTGACTTCCTAGTGTCTACCAAAGTGGGGAATCTTCATGACATTCAACAAGGTGGACTGCACGAGGTTCATAGTCCACTACTGGGGGATTATCTTCGAATTATTGCCCTTAGTTCTGGTCAGGTACTTATGTGGGTCAAGCATGTTATATACTTTGCGATCTACAAGGTTGAAGTCGCTAAAATTCAACATTGTAATCTTATCTTGGTCTTCTCAAACTACACGTATCCCCTTTGGGAGGTACGCCGTAACTAAGGTGTATTCGAAATATCTAGGCACACTGTCTCAATTTATTGTGCCGCTCAGAGGTGGTATGTAGGCGGGTAATATGGTTAGGATCAATTTTTCATTCACTAGATCATCCCTTTGCTTGGTTCTCTTTTCATCGGATGGCCAGGATGGTCCGGCTCCGTGAGCAGTGGAAGGAGAGGTTGGAAGTCCTCTCATCGATGATTCTTTTACACCTAAAGACATCGACATTGTTGGTTTTTATTCATATGAGATATGAGAGATATTTGATCTGGAGAATGTCTTAGGAAGCTGCAAACATCAACACTCCCTCTAAGCGAGGGAGGCATTCTCTGCCACGCCAAGTCCGTCATGGAAGTACTTGAACTTCGTCTTGGTTTGGTAAGAACATCAACAACCTGCTCATTTGTAGGAAGGAAATGCACCAATACTTCCTTCCTCTACACCATGTATCGGATGTAATGTTACTTGATTTCAATGTGGTTTGATTTGTCATGAAACATTGGATTATCATAGATCTTCACACAACTTTGGTTACCATAATGAATAATGGTGGAATCTAGCACATGTTTGAATAAATCTGCAAGGACATTGTGAAGCCACATTGCTTCACAGACTGCCATACTTAATGCAATGTACTCTGCTTCTGTTGTGCTCAAATCCACATAATTTCGTTTCCTACTACATTAGGAAACCATGGAAGATCCCAAAGTGAAGCAACACATGAAGGTGTTCTTTCTGTCCACTATGCTCCCTACCCTATCAGAGTCAATATATTCCTACCATATCATATCAATACTGGAATTATATCTCATACCTTGTCGAGTTGTGCCTCGCAATAATCTCAACACATGTTTCACAACAATCTAGTGTGTCTATCTCAGCTGACTTATAAACTGGCTAAGTGCACTCACTGTATAGAAAATATTTGGTCTGGTGTTAACTAGATACATCAATTATCCAATCAGCTATCTGTATAGAGTTAGATCAATTTCATCAAAATCAAAAGAAGACACACTTAGTTTCTTTAGATTCGTCATCATTGGTATAGCCATGGGCTTGAAGTTTAGTATCTCAAACTTCTTCAATATCTCAATTGTGTACTTCCCCTGACTCGGAAAGATCTCATCAATTCTCTACCACACCGCTAGTCCCAAGAAGTAGTGAATCATACCAAGGTCCTTCATCTCGAACTCAGAGGCCAACACATACTTGCATTCAATAATGAAGCTCTATGTACCTTTGAGGAATAAATCATCAACGTATAGGACCAAAATCAGGGCCTCACCATCAACAATTTTGTAGTACAGGTTGGGATCAACAACACTTTTGCTGAAGCCCAAACTCATCAGGTGTCCATCAATCCTTGCATACCAAGCTAGAGGTGCATGCTTGAGTCCATACAAGACCTTCTTCAACCTACACACATGAGACTCCTTCTCATGTATGACGAAGCCATCTGGTTGCTTGATGCATATTTCTTCCCCAATATCTCCATTGAGAAAGGTTGTCTTCACATCCATCTGATGTAGTTTCCAACCCATGGATGCTGCAAGGGTAATAATAATTCGAATAAAAGTGTATTGGGCAACAAGAGAAAATGTCTCCTCATAATCTATTCCCTCCACCTGAGAGAATCCTCTTGCAACAAAACTTGCTTTGTGCTTCTCGATGCTTCCATCAGTTGTATGTTTGATATTATAGATCCATTTGGAAGTCACTACAGACTTCCTTTCAGGTCTCGAAACAATATACCACACATCATTCTTCATGATGGACTAATACTCCTCCATCATGGAATCTCTCCATACTGTATGCCTCCTCATAACATGAAATATCAGAATCAATGATGTGGATCATAGTTGCGGCATAACACATATATCTTTGAGGTATCTTGATCTATTCGAAGGTACCACAAGGAGTTGCATGTCCTTCTTCCACTTGTAGAGTTTGATGAGCCCATGTGGGTCTCTTTCAACCTATTACAATATCTCTAGGAACATCAATTGGAGCTACAAGATCAACTTGATCAATTTGATCAATAGACTAAATTGTCTCCCTTTGAAAAGGAATGTCATCTTGGACCATATTTGATATATCAAGGTTCCCTCATGAAACCAATGTCTCAGAAGACATATCAGGGTTTCCTCATGAAACCAATGTCTTGGTTACTTCATCTCACTATTTGAGGAAACCATGAATCGAGAAATGACACCATGTACATGCACAGAACCGCGTCTCCCTCCTTGGGAAACCTCTCTTTCCTCTAAGTCCTTGTAATCATGGATTCTAGGAGATCAAGGGAACAATTCCGTCCACCATCGGAAATCTCTTTCATCTCAAGTAGCTCTATCTTGAGAACAATAAGCTCTCTGAAAAAATTCCTCTGTCTATCAAAAAATTATCTTTGAATTATTGTTGCTCGAGATGATTTCCTTCATTGGCAACCATCTCCTCATTCGAGAATATTTCTCTAAGATTTATCTAGTATCCCAAAGAATGGTATATGCAACGGTAGTTATCCAAACATCCATAATTCTTATTTCATGAGAATCCATAAATATTATTGAACCAAGAGAAGAGTGCATATGAGTCATGAAAACTATGGATTGCATTGACATTAATTTGTTTAGTTCCTCTCTTATGGCTTGTTGGTCTGGAATTGGCAATATTGCTGATCTATATTCTAATTCTGACCCAACATCCCTAGGCGTGTCACTCAATGACGTGACTGCACCCGAATTGAATTTATCATATTGGTGGACAACAATAACTCTTCTCTAGCCAATTTGATCTTGCAATACAAGACAATTATAGGTAGAAGGAGATCACTTCCGTCCTCCATCTTCATAACAATTGCAAGTTGTGGGGCATAATCTGGGATATGGATACCTTCGGGATTATTATGCACACATATTACATGCATGCCATCTCTCATATTAATTAAGAATCCTTCTTCTCCACTTTTCACTTCAACTGTAGAGTGAAGTTTGATAAACCAATATCTAACTACTTATATGATACTTGAATTAACATAATCCTCATCATTTTTGCCGAAGTTGTCCGTCATTCTCCCATTGTTAGAGGACATGCTTGAGCTACATTGAACTTCCGCTGTAAGGTGATTTCGACAAGTTCTCTGTATAAATTCTTGCCTTGTAGTTCCTTTTATTGAAACCCCAGAAATTGCTCCTGAAATAAATGAATCGTATGGTCTGGGCACCAGTAAAGGAAACATAGAAACAATGATTTCATTTTTTGATAGACACAATTGAGAATATCACAGGCCTGTGTAAAGCACCCATTGGGGATATTTCTTGGCTTTGTTGTTTCTTACAGGAACCATACCCAAGACCCTTCAAGGATAATAAAATATTCGTGCATGCGGGCTTCGTCGGATCCTGTGTTCATTTCTTTTATTATACAGTTTTATTTCCTTCCATTTACCTGAGCCCTCCTATGAGGGAGTGAGGCCCGATCCAATAATTATGTTAGTTTCCTTCCAAGAAATAGACCTGGGTTCCACTCCCATAGACAATTCCTTTAACCAGGTAGGGAAGTGATTTTTCTTTACACAAATTCTTTACAAGACTATGTGAGCACCTGAAACCCTTGAAAATAGATCTATGACCTGAATCATTATCGATCTAACACTTTTCCACCACAGATCCAGTGCTCTTTCATGTTGATGGCTCCACCTGAAGCCTCACGTCCTTTGAAAGCATGCGATCTAACTGCCTAGCTCATCCATGCGGGTTATCTCCACTTGCTTTGTGAAAATACCGCCAATTTATGCAGCCCCACGCATTGGGAGAGAAATCTTGCAAGACACAATTTTCTATGATCTTGGCTCCTCTTTTAAAACACAGATCGTTTAATCGCTCTTAAACTCAAGATCATCTTCAGGCCCTCTGTGACCTGTGTCTATTCACTTCAATTTTCTTTATTGACTCTTTCATCTAGGGTTTTTTTTTTTTGGCTTTGCTGCCACATTTCAGTATAGTGAACGATTGCCCATAACAAAAAATAATCATCATTAATTTTGAATCCCATAGTTGGAAACCGTGGATGCACATTCCATGAGTATGAACATGGGAAGATGCAAGCTATCTCTCTTTTTCTTGGGCCCTCCCGTGAGGGAGTCAAGCCCAATCCTGCTCTGATACCATGTTGGTTTTTATTCATATGAGATATGAGAGATATGCAATCTGGAGAATGTCTCAGTAAGATGCAAACATCAACAGACATGACTCTTTCAGTCATGAGGTTGATCATAACTTCTTCAACATCTTTCTCTGCAGTGCTCAACCCGTCCGACATACATGCTCAGGGTTAACAATCTTAGGTTCGGAGGGTAACTTAGACATAGTAATGGGATAGCGAGCAAGAGTGCGATGATCATTGTGAAAAATCAACTTAGTATGCAGGCTCAAACTCTTGGTTGGAAAAAGTGTTCTCAATGCATAGCGCGATGGGATAAATAGGTAACTCGGCAACAGATCTCTTGCAATGGGTTAGACGCCTTCATTAACTCTGTTATGTCTGTTATGGTGCAGTCCCAATGGTCGGATGGCGAGTTGTCTGACCATAAATTCCTTTCTACCCATTCGGAGCGTTGGTCTAACGACTATAATGTCCCCAACGACTATATTGCTTCGCCATGGCAAAGTGCCATGTGTCACTGTTCTAATATCCCAATGAAGCTCCAATTTTGCAAATTTTCCTTCTGCGAGGTTCCCTCTGGAATCTTAGCTCTCTTCTTACTTAGTTTTCTAGCCTTCCTTCTAGTGAGCTTCGTCTCAGTATGCCTTTTTCCATTCTGATTCTTACCTTCTTTTGGCATAGTTACTTCGTGCTGTTGAGATTCTTTCCTAGGATTCAAGGGTAATACTTCTTCTTTATCTAGAATAGGTATTTCAATCTTATGTGGGTCCTCTAGTGTTCTTGCAACTTCGACATTTATGTCGTTGTTGTTAAATAAATACGATCTGTTCTCCTGTTCTTCAATCAAGTGTGCGATCCTTCTAGTTATAAAATCTTTTAACTTTTGCTTCTTCTGTTCTAAGACTTATTCTTCTTCCTTCCTTCTGGATTGATCTCTTTCAATCCACAGTCTTCCTAGTAACATGGTAAATGGAGCATTGTCCTTAATAAATTTAATGATCTCAAAATCTTCTTTTGTCAAAGTTCCATTGACATTCATAGGTATCTGAGCAAGATTCCCACATAGGGTTATCAATTTTCCTCTGAATAATCTTATTCCTCCCAGTGAAGGAATCATCGCAAGCCTCCCTATAGCTCACCTATGTTTCCTCATCTAGAACACAGTCAATGCCGAAGTCTCCTATTCTTGCTTCAAGGCATTCTTTTTCTTTGAAGATCTCGGGTAATCTGACATGTCGGTGGTCATTCAGGGTTTCTCTCATCGGTAACAATACTTTCTTTGATTCTTTCTGGGATTCTGTCATAATCTTAGTTTCTGGATCTGCCTTATGGTTTTCTTGGTTCATATTCATTCTTTCAACCTTAGCAATCATTCTAGGGAAATCCAATACTTCATGTTTCATAGATTTACAACAAAGACAACTAGGTCTTCTCCCAGGGCATTCCTTAGCGAGATGTCTTGGTTTTCTGCAACTGTAACATAGGGTTATTCCTATCTTTATTTTAAATGATCCCCAACCTTTCCTTTACTGCGCGCTAGGATCATGGTAGCTAACCTGCAAACATTTCTTTCTAGGATCCTGCATACACTTATTAGTCCAAACATTCTTTCTATGCATAGGTATAACATATTTTTCACTATTCTGATCTACTCATATCAAATCTTCTTTCATCTATTAAAGCCCTAGTTTTTAAGCTAGGACCGAATCTATCAAACATACCTAGATCCATACAGATGAAACACAAATTTCCACTTATCTTACTTATACAGAGCACAAAGATTTCAGATCTAGAACTTTTCAATATTCTTACCTTTATCAGAGCACATAGCTTTCATATCTTACCTCTTTTAATAAAAAATTATCACTTTTACCTTTCTCAGAGCACAAAGATTTCATATCTTACTTCTTTTCTTTAAATCAGACTTCTTTTCCTTAGCACAGATATTGTCAAACTAAGTAGAGTACTGCGCACTAGAGCAACAGATATACACACAGAGATTTCACAATTTGAGGTCGGATATTTGCACAAAGATTCTTCTTCCTTAGTTCCCAACAATCATAGTTTCAGGTCCCAAAAATGAAACCATTTGTTGGCACAGGGTAAGACCTAGGGTTCAACGCTACAATAACGCACCAACAAAACCCTAACTACTGACCCTTTCAGCAACACCTGCGAAGCAGATGAAGTCTCACCCGAGGTAGAGGGAGGGGTAGTTGCAGGAATCAGGTGTCTGCAACCTTACTTGGGACACAGATATGTGATTATAATACTTGATAGAGAACTTAGAACCATTAGTTCATCATTATTTAACCAATATCTACTCCTTAGAGAAAATAGAGCATCGCAACATTCACGTTGATCTAATGTATTTAAGCACTTAGCATAAATAAAGGGATCATATCTAGCAGATTCAAGCACTAAGCACATTCACCTATGTCAGATCTAGCATCTAGATTCATCATAAGCACAAAACATAATTAGATTTATCTATCTATCTATATCAAGCACTTAGTAGATGACACATAAGTATACCAACACATCACACAAAGCAGAGAAACACAACATATACATGGTTCACCCTCACCCTGGGGCTATGTCCACCAACTATTCTTCTTTATTATCTTATTCAATATGTTACATGCACAGAGCCTCAAAACCCTATGCCGCATAGGACAAAATATCTGTGCAACTCACTAGATCCTTCTTCCTTACATTACAACACAAAGCCCTTCACATCCTGTTACAAGCACTTGCACTTAGCTCTGCAAGTCTCTTAGAGTATGCACAAAACATTTACAAACCACACTTACACTTAGCACAACATCACATAGATGCCTCTTGTTCTCCTTCTCTTTACATCGCCTAGACATCTATTTATATATTACAAAATAGGCCTAGGCATGGGTAAACCCATGGGCCAAGATTCCCATACCCGTTACATATTCCCAAATCCCAAAAAGGACCCAAAAAGGGGCTGAGATCCCGCGATCTCTACTTTGTCTTGCGCTCCACCTTCGACAGGCTCTCAAAGTCCCAAAATAAGTCAAGTTTACCAAGGATCTCCCAAAACTTGGTCAAGGGGCAACACATGACGCCAAGGGTCCTGGAAATTTCTATTGGAATTGTTTTTGATATATTGACCATGTTTCCCTTAACATAGACACCATGCTTTGCTAAGGGGTTAACAAAGAGTTCAACATCTCCATTCAAAGTTGATCGAAATTCTTCTTTTTCCACTTGATTTATTTCTGGGACCAAATAAGATCGATGATGCAAGTCCTCCCATGGTCGTCTTGGCCCTATCATTTCCTCAAGAATAGTTTCGTCAGTAGTAAAAACAATGTCAAGGAAATCAAGTGACTTGGAAGAATTGAGGGCCTAGATGGGCTCTATGAGCTAATCCATTTCTTTCGTCAATGAAGAAGTGGGATCAGAATCTGCAATATCTTATTGGATTGCTCATAAAGCTATCTCAGCTAGATAAAATGACATGGAAATCCCAGTATGCACAATACCTTCTATCGAATCGCATGGAGAGGGTAACACCTCGGGATCTTTGAAATAGATTGTACGAAACAAAATCTCTTGAGTTATAGGGATTGAAAGGCTTGATTTTTGGTAGCCAACCAGAATAGTGTTATAAATAATAGGTGTGCTCATTTAACCATAGACATTATAGAAATATTGTCACCCAACCATAGGCCGAAGCCACCCCCGAGCACCTTAACCATGACAGAGAATAATTCTGGAAGAAAACCCTAGGCCTAATAGCCAATCAAGGTAGCGTATCACTCTCCAGAGTTATCATACCAAGCAGAAAGTCTATACCATAAACAAGAGAGAGTCCAAGACTGAAACCGAAAATACAAGTTGCAGTAGCTGCAGCTGAAGCTACTCTCCATACTTGCACACAATTGAACTTTTCATTTGCGAGGTGTGTGTGTCGAAATGAGATCTGGCATCCTTTATTTATACCGCTCCTCCTTAGTTCTCTAGGCCTACTTCTCATTCTGGAGGCTAAAAACTCAATATTAAATATTCCCTTTAGTTGACTTGTCTTCTAGGGTTATGTCCAATGCTTTAGGGTTTCTTCTTGCTTCAAAAAATATTCTATTATTGTCAGGGTTACATGTGGAGGTTAATACCTCCCGCAACTACCATAATATCAACACTCCCTCCTACCTAGGGAGGTATTGAAGGCAATGGTATTGAGCACAAACATACCATTCAACCGGTAGCATCATCATAGCCATACATGATATCTCATGATTAGATCACGAGCACCATAATCACTATCAGTATCATCTGATAGCATCAACTGCATCATCTCTCAAAGCCATACTCCTTCTGATTAATCGGGCATAATGTTGAATAAGTCACTCACTCCACAAAGTGATATGAGAACAATTCTTCTAATCCAGACATATTGCATAGAAGAATAACTATTCCAATAGATGTTAGAAGCCACACCATGGGCTACAAGGACTATTCTTCTAATCCATACGTACGTCTTAGAAGAATACATGTCCTGGATCATTTTCCTTCTGGAGAATGTATGTCCATTAGCACATTGACTACCCATCTAGCTAATAATCATTTTCAACACTACTAATAGTCTACATGGAAATCATAAAAATGTCATTCAATAGAACACAACTGTGTCTATCCATAGTAGTATACAACTATTATCCAATGGTACACAACTGCACTAAGTAGCACATGACTACTTAATCAGTGACACATAGTCACAACCAGTGGAACACATCCACCAAATTAGCATACATCTACTATCCAAAGACATACAATCTCCATAGAAATCATATCATCTAATATCAACCGGCATAAAAAAAACAATATCATGATATAAACTGAGTCATATGGGCCATTCTTCCACTCACTTCTGTGAGATCTAGAAGAGAATCTGCCCTCGTAATGTGAAACATCAGCCATGGGATATCTGGAATATTATTCTCAAGCATAGAAGAATAGTTGTCCCTAATTTCTGAGCCTGGACCATTCACCTAACTGGTCCATTCATTCGACACTAGTCATAGTGCAACTTGGAGAGAATGAGTCTGCCCTAGGGAATGCTTGTCCCTGATCACTGAACTTGGACCATTCACCTAACTGGGCCATTCATCCAACACTAATCATAGTGCAACTTGGATGGAATGAGTCTCCCCTAGGGAATGACTGTCCGAACTATTTCCTAATGGAAATGATTGTCCCGCACCAACCTCCAAAACGAACCATTCTTCAAAACTACTCACAACTGTGAACTTTGAAAGAATGATTTTCCGATGAGGAAGACCATTCTACTTGACCACTACTCAGAGTGACTTCTAATAAGAATGAATTTCCTATACCATTTCCCTACACTAGCCACTAGGGGAATCATTGTCTATGGTACATCAACAATCTATCGAACTATTTTCATTATGAAAATGACTGACCGATCTAGAAAATGTCCGTCCGTCTGAAATCTCAAACTACTTTCCGAACTAGAAATGAACTACTCTTCCTAGACCATTTTTTGAATTGAAAAATCACTATCAAAAAATAAATAACACATCAATTCTCTCTCCCAACAAGAGAGTAATATTTTCCTTTTTCAATAAGGAAGTCATCTCCACAAGCCTCGACTTGTTTCTTAAGTACACAAACTTTTTCATCTCGAATAGAGGATTTACCAAAATATTTTCTATCTTCTTATCTGTGGAGATATATTGGAGAACCAATTCTATTTTCTGTACTTCATCACAGAGGATATAATGCTTGATCTCAATGTACTTCGATATGTTATGAAACACTGGTTTTCTCTAAAGGCTTTCATATATCTCTGATCATTACAATATATCATGGTTGAATTCAACACTTTTGTTTCCTACTAGCTCATTACATCGTTGCAAGGCTCAAAATGAAACATATCCAAGTAGCACTTCTTCTGTCATCATGATATTTTTCAATGGATTAGCAATCTATCATCCTAGACTTTTGAGTAACTATTATGATACACTATCTATGTCATAGAAAGTTTTCACCGTGCTTCTGTTGTATATGATATACTCTGCATCAAGTTTTTTGAATCCATACAAGGTCTTCTTATATATGCATACATGGGTCTCTTTCTGGAATAAGCTTCTTTCTCACTTGCTTTATTGGGAAGAATGGTCTTTTACATGTAAATTCCAATCCATGGATACTACAAGAGGTATATCTGGAACAAGCTGTCATCATAGTCTTCTCCCTCCTTTTGGAAGAACCTCTGAATCTTGTAATGCTTCCATTCATAAGTCTTTTTTATTTATTTATTCATTCACACTGTTCTTTATCATAACTTCCATTTCTTATATTCGATTTCTTCTTAGTGATTTCAAACCAAGCTGGTAGTCTTTTGTGATTATCGGTATAATAACTAGTTGTTCTAGCTTTCTCTTTCTTGGAATATTCATGTTCTTCCTCATGTTTGTCTTTAGCTCTTGGGTCCTTGGAGTCTTCTATAGATTCCATGCCCTGAAGATTGAAACTTCTTCCTTTCATCATAGGATCATGGATGTAGATGGACAACCAATGATACTTTAAGGATTCTTTTCCAGGAAGACTTCTTCTAAAGTCAAACTGAACACGTGATGCTTTTCATGGATGCTACTTTCAATGGGAACATGGATAGAAACTTCATAATCCTCAATGGATCATATTATTTAGGATTAGCTCCATCCTAATCCTTGCTTCATGAATGAATGCGTTCTCTTCTTTTGGAATTCATTAATCATATCCCTCCATCTAAGATAGTCCATGCTTCCATCTGCATTCTTATTGCCTTCTGCAAGGTGTCACAAGTCTTTTTCTAATTTCCTCTATTTTGACTTCTTCTAGGTCTCTTCAGGTTTGATTCTGATTTCGGCTTATCTGGCAGTTGTTACTTATATAATAGATTCCACATGAATTTTTACCAAATATTGTCAACATACTTCATCTTTCCATGTGTATTTCTTGACTTGTAGTCATCGTAATAGAAATCCTTATCTTCCATAGGTATTGTTTCCCTTGAACATATTTTCTTATAAGAAATAGGTATACATGATATGTACATGAACTATGTAAACATGATATATACAAGAGCTTTGAATAATATCGTTACCTTGACTTAGAAGAATAAGTCGATTTTATCTTGCTTGACTTTCTTTGAGGGTTCCCTTTCTTCGACAACTGTTGCTTCGTTTGTTTCCTTCCTTTTCTTTAACTTATGATAGTGTTTCCTCTAGTGACCATATTTTCAACAGTTGAAGCATTGTATCTTTGACATATCCTTTTCTTGATTTGGTTTCTTCCTTGAGACAAACTTCTTCTTATTCCTGAAATTCTTGAAATTTGTTGTGAAAGTTTGATGATTGTATTTCTTTTGAGATTTGTATTTTGCATTGATACTTGATACTTATTGTGCACAACAAGTCCAAAGTTCCTCAAATGTGTGATACTCCTTTCTTATGTTCATGCTTGCAAAAAATGCATCCCATGTCTTGGGAAGACCATTGAGTACTATATTTACCAGTTCCTTCTCTGAAATGATTTCTTCAATAGCTTGTAGTTGATCTCTTAACTGAGATATTATCACAAGGTATCTCAAGGTACAATGTTATGTTGTCATCATCATTCATTTTCATGTCATGGAGCTCATTCTTCAGAATCATTACTTGTCCAATGTTTTTAACTAAGAATAGGTTAGTTAGGGCATCGTACATCTTCTTAGATGCGTCAAGATGAGAGATGTAGGGTATAAAGTGGTCTTTTATAGAGTCCACTATGATACTCATGGCATTGATTTCATTGTCCTTGAGATTCTCCATAATTGCAATGTTCTGAGGTTCCTTCTCTTTTCCTTCTTCAAACTATGGTTCCATGATCTTTCCTTTCATGATATCCAACACTTTATTCTTGGCAAGGATGAGGTAAATACTTGTCTTCCATGCTCTAAAGTTAGAATCCCCTTCTAACTTTTTTTCTGTCTTCATAGAGTAAGTCATGACTTCTTTGACTTGGTCAAGCTTTGATTTTGACCAAAAAATCAAACTTAAAGTCTTAGCTTGCTGAGAGTACCAGGAGGTGCGCTAGGTTAGGGTGCACTAGGATATCCAAAAATTAGGTCAATCTCTTCAATTAAGGTGCCTCAACAAGAGGGTTAAGATTTTGTTGTTGCAACAAAAACTTTGACTGCAACTGCATCTATAACTGAGAAAATCCTCCCAATCTATCTTCCAACGGCTAGACCATCCAAATATAGTTTGGGCACATAACTTGTTAGAAATAATAGGTGGTCTCATTTAACCATAGACAATATAGCAATATTGTCACCCAACCATAGGCCGAAGCCACCCCCGAGCACATTAACCTTGGTAGAGAATAATTATGGAAGAAAACCCTAGGCCTAATCGCCAATCAAGGTAGTGTATCACTCTCCAGAGTTAGCATACCAAGAATAAAGTCCAAACCATAACTAAGAGAGAGTCCAAGACTGGAATCGAAAATACAAGTTGCAGTAGCTGCAACTGCAACTACTTTCTAGACTTCTGTACAACTGAATTTTTGTAGTTGTGAGTTGTGTGTGTCCAAATGAGCTCAGGCATCCTGTATTTATACTGCTCCTCCTTCAGCCGACTTGTCTTCTAGGGTTATGTCCAATGATTTAGTTTTTCTTCTTGCTTCCCGAAATATTCTATTCTTGTCAGGGTTACACGTGGAGATTAATACCTCCTACAGATACCATAATATCAACAAATAGTACAAATATAAAAAATAGGTGTTGAGAAGTTAAAATTTTCCATTAATGAAGGATACATCCCAACACCAATGCTATCAATTTACTTATGATAGTTTTCAATCAATAGGACCGTAGATCTTGAACTCTCTGTGTAGTCAGA
The DNA here is from genome assembly GCA_010110895.2 of Picea sitchensis. NCBI lineage: Eukaryota > Viridiplantae > Streptophyta > Pinopsida > Pinales > Pinaceae > Picea > Picea sitchensis. The sequence continues at coordinate 97,878 of SNQJ01S0024844.1, read as the reverse complement.
GAGGGTAAACAACATTTGTTCTATCATGACAATTTTCCCTTCATGAGGGAAGAACAAAACTACAGAGACCAATGAGAAAACATCCATCATTTCATAAGTCCAACTCCTTCCTAGCAACATGTTGTATTTGAGCAAAGAATTGACCACTTCCACCTCTACAAAAATAGTATTCCCCCCAATTGGAAAGGAATGAGGAAATGAGACCATGTGTCCTAAAAAAACATCCATAAAAAGTAATTAAAAGCATTGGGGATGGAACAAGCTTAGTTTCTACATCGTACCAGATTGAAAGCTGGAAATGGTTTAGGAAAACTAAATCCAAATCATGAAAAGTACAAAACGTTGATCCTTGAAGCTCGATATACCATTTTTCCGCAAATCTTGTAAGAGTGCATTGGAAGAGACATAGTTGGATGGCGTCATCATTTAAAGAATTAGATGAGTACCACAAATGGAAGGTCGTTACATGATCTCTTGGATCCTCACCAAATTTTCCTTTGAACTTCATAATGTCCAAGGGTAGTTTGGTGGGGACAAGGCAGTAATTCAGATCATGACACACTAGGTATTTCATGAGTTTCGATAGATATGGAACATTTAACATTTCCAGAAATGGAAGCCTTAGTTGCAGCCCAGAATTTCAACTAGTGAGGTTGGAGCTTCCGGGTTGATTAGCCACCAGAAAAAGATACCTTGCATTGTTACTAGCACCAGGTTGCTAGGAAGAGTTTGCTGGCGAGGTAGGGTTTTGATTGAAACTTTTAAATCCTTGGTTAAAAGGAGGAAAACCTCCACCCATCTAGTTTCCATAAGAGAAAACTGGGTTTCCCCCAATCAAAATCCCTTTCCAAGGGAAAGCCCCTTGCATCGGTTTGTACTAAATCTAGAAGGGGTTTCCCCCTAATGGCATCCCTTGCGAAGAGAATGAACCTTGCGCAGGATTCCATTGACCTTTTACGAGTTTCCCCCTTGTTGATGTCTTATATGAAAGGAAGGGATTTCTCTCGAGCCCACCAAACATAGTGAAATAGTTTGAAGACAAAGGCATGTAGGAGGATTGAAATCCTCCTCTCATAGCACCGCCCCACCCCATGAAGGGATTAGGGCCAGAATATGAGAAGGAATCTCTTCCAAGTGAAGGGAAAGAAGGGGGAATGTGCCCCCTACCCCAAGGAACAACCTATATGGGAGTTGAATAACTCCCTACTCCAATGTTTAGAATTTGATGGATCGATTGAGAACTACTTGACACATTCTACATTTCGATTGATGACATTCCAAATGAAAAAGCATTAGAAATAAAAGGAGATAAAGGAGTCACACTCAAAGAATGAGTGGACCCAACAATTAGTGGCACATAGCCATTGACCGACGTGACTACCCTGGTTTGAACCACATTAGTCGTCTGGTTAGAAAGGAAATGAAGTAGAACTCCTCCCTCAACTATAGTCAAAGTTGGGGTTGCGGAGCCCCCCAACCCAGACACATATGAATTTCCTTCCATAACGTCCCACCAAAGAGGGTGATTGTCAATGTTATCCAATCTGAAAGTTGGAAGATGAAACATAATAGGATTGTCTGATCTAATCAACAAAGGTTTAAAGGGTCTAACTAAGTCTTCATCCTAGAGATCCGATATACATGTAACCTTCGTTGCATAAGCATTTGACTCTGTTGTCTCAATCTCAATGATGTCAATAATACCATTTGGTACAAAATTTTATATTTGATCGGGTTGATGCCTCAAAGGAGGAGGTAGAGAATTCTGTTCAAAAAGAAGAAGGCCTTGAACCCTCTGATATCTATGAAGTGGTTGATCAACCACTTTAAATAAATGACTCAAGGTGGATACCAATGGACTCGTTAAGGTAATATATGCACAAAGAGAACACCACTATAAAAATTCCTAAGGAAACAACACACACAAAAAGTTTCTTCAATACCCCAGCTCGGGTCGGTTAGGTCCCGAGACTACAGTAGTAAATAAGTTAGGAAAATTCCCTTCTAGATGACAACATGGGTTGATTAAGTCTTGTGAATAGAAGAAAGAAGAAGTGAGAAGTAGTTACCCAAACCTCCACTGACCAGCCCTACTTGGTGCAAATATCCTTGCTTCGCGGGGAACCCTCCAAGGGTATTCATAGCATGATATGAATTCTACCCCAGGTATCACGGGAAACACCCCAAAATCACCTATAAGATATGTAGGAAAGGATACTAAGGATACCAACTCACAGTCAATGTCTGGGGGCTACATTCAACAGTCGGGATCGAACGTATGGGCAGAGTAACAAATCCAGAAACTATGAAAGCACCACTTCTAAAGGAGTTATGGGTGCTAGCGAAATCCCTGCATACGATCTCTCTACAACGCTTGATCAAGCCTCATACGGGTTATCTCCTTAACTCTCCCACACATGACCTCATGTTTAACTCCTATGTTAGAGGAGGCTTTCGACGATACTTATACAAAAGTTGGGTTTTAACTCTCCCTATCTCAGACTCCAATGTTTTCTTTAATAACCTTGGAGAGTTATCTCTCCAATCCTATCCCAGGGCCCTACACCTAGAATAATTTATATACCCTACAAAAAAACAGTATAATTGATTTTAAGTTATGTGTTTATTTTAGGACGAGTTGTTTACTCAAAAGGTAGCATACATGAAACAAAGCGGTTTTTAGAGACTCAACATAAAAACAAAACACTTTTAAGAACACTATCATCAAACAAGTTTATTTTTCAATGAAAATAGTGCTAAGGAACGCTTCAAAGAAATCAAAACTCTTTATTATTTTAATTCCATGCAAGAAATGCATATTTCCATTTAGATGTAATTCAATACTAGTGCAATTTCTTGAATCCAATTCATCTATTTGAAAACAATAAATACTAATCTTTCCTATTCAACGAAACTTGTAATTACCACTTATTAAAATCAAAGTTTTCAAGAAAATTTTGAAATCAATGAGAACCAAGAAAATAAAGTACGCTTCAAAAAGAACTCTTCTTTTCAGTGAAAAAAAAGGATTAATACTAAAAAAGAGAAGATGTTCTATATTGTTTTTTGTTTTCTTGTTTTAGAGCAAAAAAAAAAATGAAAAACAAAAATATTTTTATCTTTTCGAAGAAAAACAAGAAAAATCCAAGATGAGATGTAAAGAGAACCACCCAGACTTATTAAAACTATAAGGATAGTAAACACAACATTTTCCAAACATAAAACACTTGAGAAAAAAAATTCCAAACCACTCACTCAAACTTGAATCAAGAAAACAAAGAAATCAAATATTTTTTATTTTCTTTATAAAATATCTTACTTAGTAGAAAAACCAAAGTCACAGGACCTCAAAAAGATCCCAAGCACCAAACCCAACACCCCAAAGCTGAAAAGGTTGTAAAAGCCCCTTTCTCTGAAGATGTATGCAATTGTCTCCAAGGTAGAGCGTGTATGTACATGATTGTCTTAGAGGAAAAACATGTATATATGTGTCTATTGAAAGAGAAAATCACGCATATGAATTTAAAAGCTCCAAAAAAAATTGAAACTGAAATCCAACGGACTAGATGGAACATAAAAAGACTCAAGAAATCAAAGACTACTTAGCTAAACAACATAAAAAGTCAGAAACAAAAGAAAACAAAACAATCACCTAAAGACTAACTCACTAAGGAGAGTCCCTAGTATAGTCTCTAGTTCTTTTACGAGTAAAAATCCCTCTGGATATGGGTCAGAGCCACAACATATCGTTGACCATTTAAAGACCAAATAATTTCCAAAGAAAAAAAAACATAAATCTGCAACTAACTTGATCAAATAAGTAACTATTGATAAAAAAACGAAGGAATACTTACTTGGTGTCCAATGATTGATGAAGATCTCAAGGATGGAAGCTTTCACACTCCTTCCAAATCACTCGATTGTGAATCTGCAAAATTTTCAAGTGCAAGACTATAAGGGACAGTAGTAAATTCATAACTAGTTTCTATGAACTTGATCAAATAAAATATAATTGCAACAACTAGCATTCTAAATAAAGATATTCAAATACAATGAACATATGCGAAGAATACCATGATTTTGAAGGAAAGAGTATTTTTATTTATTAACAACATATTTTAGGGGTAGTTGTCAGTTGTTGCATTTGTTGGGGCACTACTCCTCAAATAGACTCAAGGTACTTCCAACCAAGCTACTAAATATATGATGAACCTCTCACTCCAATGCACAAACGGACCTAAAGAAGATCCAAGGATATTTCTTGGTCAAATAAGGAAATTCGAGGAAAATGCTAGAAATGACGATTTCGAGGTCTAAGGATAAAAACAACGGAAATACAAAGGCTTACAAACAATGTGGTATTTAACCATAATGAATTTGTTTCAAGGATGATTACCCTATGCTCATGGCTCATGCTCTATTTATAACATCCCCAAACAGTTGTAGAAGGTTGTGTATGAGAAAAAAGAGTTAGGAAACTAACAAACCTGTAACCTCAACACTCAATTATACAAAATTATATTTTTTTGAGCATTTAATGATATGTATGTGAATTTCTTTAGAGAAACTTGCCTATACGTGCCTTGCATAGCTGTTAGGGTGCATAATTGCAATAAAAAATTGTTGGTATTTTGAAGAATCCAGAGGAGGTATAGGGAAATGATGTCTACAAGTAGGATACATAAAAGACCAACGAAGTCATTAATTCATAAGTGGTCGCAATTGATTCTATAACAATATATCGCCTGAAGAAGAGAAAAAAGTATAGAAAACAGGTTCACTTATGTTATTTTAACTTATCTTTGGCTTCACATGTTGTTGTAAAATGGTTCTAACTTATCTTTGGCTTCACTTGTTGTTGTAAAATGTATTGAGAAGAAACAAACTGTTCTGAATATGAATCAACAAAGGCTCTGAAGAAATAATAGAGTCTTATCCCCACTATAGCTGGTCTCTATGTATGATGAGTTAATACATAGTCAGCGTATGCATATAGTTTTGCAAATTATTGACACAGTTTTAGGCATTCTCTTGTAGATGACTATATACAAGTGAGTTGACACTTATGTAATTTCATCCATTGGGAACTGTACATGTAACCGGGTATGCATTATAATGGCAACACTCTGCTCTTCATAGAAGATATTAGGATCCATGACAGGCTGCTTTCAATACTTCCTGATTATGGATGCTAGTAATCCCAGATTTCCAAAGCATTGGAGATGGTTGATAGTAGATGGGAGAACAATTTTATTGCTTATTTTCTTCAAGAATCAAATCTTACTTCAAATCTACCACCTATAAATTGATTTTGTTCATGATGTTTACCTTGTACTTGGCCTTCTTATCCTGCTACTACGTTGAATCGGAATTTTGGCGTCAGAATTTCGCTAGAGGTACATGCAAAAACTAGCTTTTCTTTGATGGCATTAACATGCTCTTTGGATAATAGTTCATGGCTCAACATTACTTCCTTACTGTTCCTTTATTACCAAATATCCTTTCTCCTCACAAAGACCCCTTTGTAAATATCTTGTATAGTGATCAGATTGAACATGTTTATTCTAAGCGACTATCTTATGTCACTATTTCTTCCCCAGAGATTCAGTTCCGTGTAGACATCTATTTATGGTTACAGACCCTAGGATCACATGTTGCTCCATATTAGAAAGAATTTATATGAACTGCATTAATCTTCATTTCTAACCTTGTGGAAGATCTTTAATTCTATTTCCACCATTCTGAGTTTAGGTTCATTTCATTTCCATGCATTGCTCATCTATAGTGCACTTATTCCGAAGTAATAAAAGATTACCTTTGCACTGTATTCCAAAACAATAAAAGATAGATCACCTTTTGTGTAACTTTTTTATCATCTGTTTTACTTGTACAGATGATATAAAGAAATACAAACCTATTTCAGTTCTTTATATCTTGTCTTCTGTAACACTAGAAAATTTGAAGATCGTTTTGATGGGTATATGTAGTAAACCAAAAGTTGTCCCTCTATCCATAAAATTTTACAACTCCATCTACTCTACTCTATCAAGATGTTCTTTATAACAGAATGAGTGCATTAATAAGTTCCAAGAATATTTTGAAGATGTAAAAACAGACTCTTAAAAGATGTGGTGAAGATGTGGATTGGCTGAAGTATCTTGTCCATTGAGTAAAACTTGTCTTCAACATGAAACCTATGTTAATATTATTTTTTAGTTCCCATAGTTTTTTCTGTTGTGTTGTGAAAGAGATGTAAATACTTTGTTCGTTGTTGTGAAACAGATGTAGTTATAATGGACTTAGTATCTTCGATTCTCCATTCATTTTAACTAAGTCCATTATAACTACTAAGTTTTTTATAACTAAGCTCGATCTTTGGTTCTTCGTTCAAATTTGGTTTCAATATTTGCCTACATGGTTTACTTGCTTATGGTGCCCAGGCCAATCTCAATTACAAATACAATTGTCCTCTAACTTTGTTATGCCGACAAGTATTATTCTGTGTTATTGAAATGTACAAGCCTAGCACACTAACTTTGTTATGACAGTGGAATAATTGCACTCTACAATTAGACTTTGCATACACAACACTCAAGCAAGCTACTTCTGGCCATTGCAAATGAATACACGAGTAAGTGTTCAAAAAACATCTCATTTACAAACACAATTCTCTGTTGGCTGTAGGTGTAAATTATTACTTAGCTCTCGAAGTGGATGTATGAGAAAACAATTCCTAAATCCAAGGATTCGATCAAACAGCGGGGAATCAGTCCAATAATTGATAACCAGTTTACACACTGTACGCGAATAGATGGAACCTATTCTTCTAGCGTACGTGCACGAGCATCCTATTCTATGCTGCGATTAGTCGATCCGTGAAAGAGCATCCTATTGTCCAAACTGTTATATTGTGAGTCTTTTTTGAATTAATGCTTTTCTTTTAAGAGATGACAAGATTAAACTTCGTTTTTTACACCTTACAAAATTGATATATAATTAGTTTTATTTTTTTTTATTTCAAAAATATATAAGTGTAATGTTTTAAAATATAATAGTATCGTTTTTTTACATAAAAAGTTATATCAAATTTCCGAATATTTATATGGAAGAAATTAGCTTTTGCAAAAGGGAATGAGGATGGACTTTAAAAATCCATTTCTTTGGAGCAAAAAATGTGTTCTTTTCAAAAGTATTGGAGCAAAACAATGTGTGGAGTTTAATTTAAGGAATTGGGCAATAGGTCATATAATTAAAACTAGAATATCTAATCATAAAACAAAAAATGGGTGGATTTTAATTTAAGGAATTGGGCAATGGGTTCATATAATTAAAACTAGAATATCTCAGTACAAATGAGACATATCCATGAGTGAGTAGTAAAGGAAAACATACATTGTCCCCATAATTGATCTTAGAGTTAAGAAACAAAATATATTATCGACCTTAGAGTTACAAAATAAAGGATATTATATGTTAAGAGAGGTTGTGAACATGCACAAAGCAAACTATTGGACATAGGAATGGATGACCTGGAGGGAGTTAGGAATTGAGGAGGAGTATGTTGCTAAATGGAAAATATTCATGGTGATTTTGAAGGATGACAATGTTATAATTAGAGAGGAGGATGATCATTTAGTATGGTCCTTAAATCTATTAGAGGATTATGTTCCAAAAATAGGATAAAAACCTCTTGTTGAAAAAGAGAGGAACAACATGTACAGTGGAGGAAATTTTTATGGTTCAACTAAAGAGTCCAACCAAATAAAAAAAAATTATGTGAATAATATTAAACAATATGGCATCCACATGGAACATACTACAAAACATAAATTTTGTTGGTCGTGGCTAGTGTGTGCATCTTATGTCAAAACACAAGAAAAACAAATGTTCATATCATTATGGCTTGCCCTTTTACAAAGGAAGTATGGAAGGAAGTGTAGAGAGTGATAGGGTACCAAAATGTATGGATAGATGATGATATTGAAGTGGCCTTTAGGTCTTGGTGTGACAACAAGGATACAAAAAAAATAGAGTTCTTCCCTTAAACATTGCACGGGGAGTCTGATTGGCAAGAAATCAGAAATTGTTTGAAAGAAAAGAGACAATACCATCAAAATGTGGTGTCTATGCTATAAACATCCTAAATACATACACACAATCTTAGGAGAAACAATCAAGTCATGGTAACATGAAGAAATAATAGATAAGGACTTCTCTTGGGCATACTTTGATGGTTCCCCTTAGGAGACCCCTCCTAGGGGTGGAGCAATGGGAATTTTGTATTTGTCACAAAATCGTAGCATTAAATTCAAAGATAGAATTGGGAAGGAATAAAATAACGTATGTGAGTTGATGACCCTCAAATTGGTTTTGAAAGTGGTGCATGAGTCACGATAATCTCATATTCAAAATTATGGTGACTTGCTTCTTAGAATTAAATGGATGCATAAGGAAATAACTTTGATAAATTGTGCATTGCATTCTCTATTTAATGATATACAATCACTACTTTCAACTTTCTCACAAATATCATTTTCACAAATCTACAAGGACATGGATAGGGTTGTAATTACCCTAGGCTAAACCCCAATTGAAAATTTACATATAGGATGGTGAGCGAAGATATTTTGGGCTAGATTGCCTTTGTAAATATGCTTTGAGGCCAGAGTGCCTATGTGATTCTTAGGTCAAAGAAGAATAGATGCTAAAAGGCCAACGAGGCTATCATTGTAATATGTAATCACACTCAGATATTAAATGACAAGTGTCAAGTTGGGAACATGCATATAAAAAGTAAGAACTTAGTACATTTTCCATCATTCTCTCAACATTCTTGTGATCATTCTCACCTTGAATCTTACCATTCATACTCTCCCGGCCATGCATCTTCGTACCTATACTTGGGAAGATTTGGGAGATGTTGGTAACCAACAAACCGAGATTGTTTGAGCTGAAGAAGCAAGTTGTCAGGCCTATATGCATTTGAAGAAGAGGGTTGTCAGGCATGTGAGCATTCTCTCTGGGTGAGAGAATTGTTGTGAATTTGTTTCCCTGTGTGTTGGGAAATAGCTATAGATCTCTAATACTTTATGTCTGGCCTATTGTTGAAGTCCCGAAAGGGAAGTGGTGTAGTCAAAGGAATATTGAGCAGTGAAGGGGTACACTTCCCAAGGTGGGACAAAATGAGAGAAATGAGAGGTTGTAGACTAGTTGCAGTGATTGGCACCTTGACCCAAGATTTATCGTGTTGGATAGACCTTAGTCTAGCTTAGAAATCCTTCCCAAGTGCAGTTTCTAGCCTCAGCTCGGTGGTGACCTGTTGCTAAGAGTTTATGAGCAATAATGATCTGGATTTATGAGCGGAATGAAATGAATAATAGGCTGAATAAAATAACACAGAGATACAGAGAACAATAACATATATCTAGTGAACAATAATTTCTATTGAATAAATAAAATAGGTTGAAAATATAAAACTGCAGGATTGAAAACAACTTGCTCGAATGGTGGTAGTTATCTCTGAGAAGAGATGTGGCTACTATGCACATCCATCTAAGAAGAATGATCACAATGGGGCTCTAGAGGCATTTTTAACATTACTCATCAATAAAAAAAACCTAGACATCCAAAAACCTAACCATAGGAGATGAAACAACAAAATTTATGTGGGCCCCGATGGGTAAGTTGGTACCTGAACTTCCCGGGGTCGTAACTTTTGCATAAGACCTTCGTTTTAGGAGTGTGATAGCCCATTGGAAAGGTATTTTCGATAACTACACATTATGTTGCCAAAATCTGACTTTGTTTGTAGTTTGACTATGGCAAGCCAAAAAAAACACAGTTTAGGGCCCCAAAATGGCCTTGGAAGTATAGAAAGATGTACTTACATGAAATTTTCCAAAATAAGCCAGTTGGAATAGGTGCGCAGCCACCAATATCCACCTAGATACTGTGTAGGGATTCAGGGTAGCCCCGAAAGTGCAGAACCCACAATTACAAAGAAATGTCATCATTTTAGAGAAACGTGTTGAACTAAAAACTATCAAGAGGAGCCAGTTGGAATAGGTGGGTGGCCACCAATATCCACCTAGATCAGTCCTACCCCCTTAATAAGAAATGGTCTCCATTACGTTGAGTTCCCCCATTAGGTGAGGAAAATTCTATTGAATTTGTCTCTCTGTGAGTCACTTGCCTTTGTGTAGGATCTGCCCTTCATTAACAACCTGAGAAAGATATATCCTCTACTAGCAAGTTCCCTTGACATGTGTGTCCACTATTTGATCAGTGGATTCATGTTCCATGTAGTTGGGATTGAGCTCTGTTGGTGTCAATTGTTCTGCTATCTTCGATGTGTCCAATAATGGTGGAAAATATGGCTGGAGGAGGTCCACATTGAACACTGGGTGCAAGGAAAGGAAGGGGGAGTGTTGAGCTCAAAAGAAATGTCACCCACAACCTTGGTGATAGTGTAAGTCCCATGGAAAAGTGGAAAGAGATTTTGATGGGGACCTATAAGTTGTTCTTTATGCAAATGTAACCAGACCTTGTCTCGCACCTGAAACTTGTGCGGTACCCGGTATTTATCATGGCGTTGATTGTACTAAGCATTGGATTTCTATAGAATTTCATGGACCTGTTGGAAGATGTGTTGAATCCAATCATTGAATCGGGTGGCTTCGTCAACCTCGGACCGAACATGGGAAGATTCTTCCTATGCGGTTTCAAGAGGTAGTGCAACATCAATGGGACCCAAGGGTTGGAATCCCAGCCCCACCTGAAATGGGCTATGGCTGGTGGAGCTATGGAGATGCTTGTTGTAGTTGTGTTGAACATAGGGAAGACTTCCATCTCATGTACATGTATGCTTACATTTATACATGCGCAAGATGTGCACAATCTTCCGATTGACAACCTTTGTTTGGCCATCGGTTTGAGTGTGGAAGGAAGTGGATTTTGTGAGCTTGGTGTCCAATAGTGACCAAAGACTCGACCAAAATGTGTTGAGGAACTTGTTGTCTTGATCAGATATGATGGTCTCTGGTATCCCAAAATGCACCCACACTCATTTGAAGAAGACCTTGGGGTATCTTCCACTGTGATGATCTTCTTGCAGGATGTGAGAATGGCCATCTTCGAAAACTGATCAACCACCACAAATATGAAATCATTTCCTTTCTTGGTGGATGGAAGGCCAGACATGTAATCCATAGAGATGGATTCCCAAGGCCTCTTTGGAGTAGGAAGAGGGGTGAATAAGCCTTGCTTCTTGATGGCTGGCTTAGCAATGACAGACAGTGAAAATATGATATACTTGTTGTGGTCCTAATGAATTTTTGGCCAATAAAAATGTTTTTGTAGAAGGACCATAGTTTTCTCCATGCCAAAATGTTCTTCCATCCGACTGTAGTGAGCCTCCCAAATAAGATTTGCACGCTCTCTTGTAGTAACATAGAGGTGGCCAAGATGGCATAAGAGTCCATCCTGAATGTGAAAATTGGTGAAATTCGCATCTATACCCAAAAATTGATAGGTGGTGGCGAAGTCATGATCTCATTGATAAAGTTGGGGCCACTCGTATGCTTCATGCCCATAGGAATGGAGCACAGTGGTGAGTGAAGATACGGGAGGTCAAATGAGGCAATCAATGATACAATTTGTGCTTCATGTCTTATACTTGATGTTGAGATGGAACTGTTGTAGGTATGTGGATCATTTTTTATGGCGGTCGTTCTACAACTTCCCTTATGTCTGTATGAAATGAAGAAGCTTGTGATCAATGTGGATAATTATCTCCTTTCCCAGAATGTAATGTTTCCATTGACGACAAGCTTGCACAATGTAATACATTTCCTTGTCATAGGTGGGGTATTTTCGGACGGTATCTAAGTGTGTCTCACTATGGTATGCTACTGGATGACCGTGTTGAGTGAGAACCACACCTAAAACATAGTCAGATGCATCAGTCTCAATCTTGAACGGTTGTTGCAGATAGGATAAGGAGAGTATTGAAGTTGAGCATAAGAGATACTTCAGATCATCAAATGCTTGTTGTTATGCCTTCCCCCATGTGAAATTTTCTCTGCCACCACCCTTGGTCACTTGGATGAGGCCCATGAAATATGGCAGAATCCAAACAAGAACCATCGGTAGAAGTTGGCAAGTCCCAAGAAGCTCTGAAGCTTGGTTAGTGTGGTCGGGGCTGGCCAGTCACAGATGACTTGGATCTTAGCTAGATCGACATGTACCCCATGCTCATAAAAAATGTAGCCCAAGTATTGGACCCTGTTCCTGTGAAAGGAGAATTTTTCCAAGTTGGAATTGAGCTTGTGATTCCCTAGAGTGCTCAATACCTGTTGAATATGCTGCATGTGCTCCTCCCAAGTTCTGTTGAAGATGAGGATGTTATCCAGATATACCACCAAAAAAGTGTTGGTGAAGGGTTTCAATACATCATCCATCAACCTCATGAAAGTGGTTGGTGCATTTTTTAAGCCAAAGGGCATGACTAGACATTCGAAGAGACCTTCTTTAGATTTGAAAGTTGTCTTCCACACATCAGTCGATTTGATGGGAACATGGTGGTATCCAAACTTTAGGTCAATCTTGGTGAAATTTTTTTCCCTCTTGAGTTGGTCAAGAAGGTCATCAATTTGGGAAATTGGGTACCGGTTCCTGATTGTGATTTTGTTTAATTCTCTGTAATCAATGTAGATCTACCAGGTCTCATATTTCTTCTACATGAGTACAATCGAGCTTCCACAAGGGAAGGATCTAGGTATGATGTGCCCCTTTTGAAGCATCTCTTGGATCTGTCTCTTGATTTCATCATTTTCCATCATCGAGCAATGATAGACTAGTCCATTAGGCATAGATGCATTGGGGGTTAGATTAGTTGGATTCTTGACTTGGGAGTGCATCAGTACCCTGGTGGGTGAGGAGAAGATGTCTATGTACTCTTCCACAATCCCATCCACTTGCTTCTGCTGCAAACAAAGGCTCTATGTAGAGGTGATGGATGTGGCGGTGACCTTATACTTAGTATGAGAACGGATCATAAAGAATACAAAATTTCCGGTCTGTGAAATGACCTTACTGCATTCCTTAGCAGAGATTAAAGAAATAAAGGTAGGCCATGCTACCTATGGTATCCTGTACAATTTCCTGCCCAAAGTAATAATAATATTTCGGGGTATAGACTCATACATAACCTGTTTCTTCCACAAATACGGTTGTCCTAAAACAACATCCCAAACTTCAAGGAGAGAAATATCACACAATACCTTGTCTTTGAAGGGCTTGATGTCATAGGGAAGAAGACACTGTTGGCTGACATGAATATTTATTCCTTAGTGAAGCCAACCGATGGTGTAGGGCTGCAGGTGCGATGCAGTATGCAAGTCCATCTTCTTGACGACCTCTGTTGAGATCAGGTTCTTTTGAATATTGCTATCGATAATGAAATGAAGAAGAGCCCCCTTTACCCACATATGTCGGTGAAAGAGGCGTTCCCCTTCCTTTGGTTCTTCTGGTTTGCGTGGTTGGACTTTGGTGGTTGTGATAGTGACATTGGGTTCAACATTGATAATACACTTCCCTCCTTATGGATTTGATTCGGAGTCGGAAATCTGCCTCTAACTCAGAAGCTTTTATCTCTACCACCAGTGACTTCTTGAAGTGACATTCTTTGGTGTTGTGCCAAGGGATTTTATGGTATTGACACCACTTTCCTATGTCCTTCTTCGACTTCTCATTACCCTTCTTATGTTGCGTCTTGGATTGGTTGTCTTTAGAGTGGCCATATTTTCTTTGTCCCTTGTTTTGTGGGTTGGGGCCACCTTTGCCCTGCTTCAGCTATGAGGAGTTTGTAGATCCAAACTCTTGCCTCTTATTCTTAAATTTCTACTCGATCTTGACAACATATCTATAAGCCCCAACTAATGATGCAATGTCTAGAAAATCCATTTTTGTTTGAATGTATCTATGCATACAACCACAGTATTTGAGCACCAGATGTCATTTAGAGTCTTTGATACCCAATTTGGTGCATAAGCTATAGAAAATATTGGTGAAATATGGTACTTCATGGTCCCTTTTCTGACACATTGTGGTCCATCTTGTGTACTAGTCCTTGTAGCTTCCAATAGGGTAGTATTGTTATTTAATGGCATCCCTGAAGGAATCCCATGTGGGGGAAACACAAAATATTGCAGATTCCTTTATGGCCCTTTTCTTAGAGTAAGTATCCCAATAGTCCTTAACATGAGGGATGACCTTGAGGAGTGAAAAAGTGATCTTTTCCCTATCGAAAAAATTCTGGACCGAAAAATACCCTTTGAGCAGATTCAACCATCTATCTACAACATCCACATATACCAGTCCTTCAAATAATGGAATATCAAAATTTACTTGTACCTTGAAGGGGGTTGCATGGACGCTTGATGAAGATGCTTCTTCTATGGGTAGCCGCTGAAGGATCTGTGCAAATTTTCCCATCATTTTGTTCCTTTGTCGCGCAAGGGCTTCCTCGAGCAACATTTTAAAAGGATATACTTCTCCATCATATTTCTTTTTGTCCCCTATGAGATGTTGTCAGGCTCGATGTAGTCAATGTTGCAAAGGCTTGACTGGTTTGAGTCCCAACTTCGTGTACCCAGATCTTGTCGGGGAGATGCACGAAGAAAAATAAATGAAGAGGATACCGCTCTGATACCACTGATCTAGATTTATGAGCGAAATGAAATGAATAACATACTGAATACAATAAAACAGAGATATGATGAACAAAAATAGATATCCAGTGAACAATAACTTCTATTGAATAAATAAAATAGGCTAAAACTGTAAAACTGCAGAACTAAAAACAACTTGCTCCAATGGTGGTAGTTATCTCTCAGAAGATATTTGGCTACTACGCGCATCTGTCTGAGAAAAATGATTACAATGAGGCTCCAGAGTCATTTTTAACATTACTCATGAATGCCAAACCCCTAGACATCCAAAAACCTAACCCTAGGAGATGAAACACTAAACGTTATGTGGGCGCCGATGGGTAAGTTGGTACCTCAACTTCCCAGGGTCGTAACTTTTGCATACGACTTTTGTTTCAGGTGTGTGATAGCCTGTTGGAAAGGTATTTTCGAGAACTACAAATTATGTTGTCAAACTATGACTGAATCTACATTTTGATTATGGAAAAAAAAAAAAAAACTATTTAGGGTCCCAAAACGACCATTGAAGTACAAAAAGATGTACTGACATGAAAAATTCCAAAATAATGCAGTTGGAATAGGTGGGCGTCCACCAATATCTAGTTGGATGCTATGTAGGGCTTCAGGGTAGCCCTGAAAGTGCAGAACCCACAATTACAAAGAAATTTCATCATTATACAGAAACATGTTGAATTAAAAACCGTCAAGATGAGCCAGTTGGAATAGGTGGGTGGTCACCAATATCCACCTGGGTCAAACAAATTCTATGGCTAGGAGGAACATCTGAGGTCTTCATGCAGTTGGTGAATTATACAAATATCTGTGTTATTTTGATATGTGCTTCATGCTTTTACTATATGAATACTTATATGAATTTTGTGTATTTTATTATACTTGTTTATGCATGAATTGTATGTTGTTTGCATTTCATAATTGTTGCATAAGAAGAGCATGTTATTAATTAAATGGTATCATAGACATAAATTTTATTATGGCATGTCCTAGTGTGGGTTGGAAATGCTACAAGGTGGTATCCGAGTAAAATAGATATAGGTAATGAGATTCATCTAGGTGGCTAGTTACGCTACAAGGATAACCAATGAACTTTGGGGGACTCAACTAGGTGGTTGGGTACACTGCAAGGATAGCCAATGAACTTTTCAAAGCTAGAGTAAAGCTAGAAAAAGAACTAGATGGTATTAAGATATGGATTTATGAGCAGAACGAAATGAATAACAGACTAAATACAATAACACATAGAGATGGATAACAACAAAAAATATCCAGTGAACAATAACTTCTATTGAATAAACAAAATAGGTCAAATCTGTAAAACTACATAAACAAAAAAAACTTGCTCGAATGGTGGTAGCTATCTCTGAGAAGAGATGTGGATGCTACGCACATCCGTCTGAGAAAAAATAATTACAATGAGGCTCCAAAGGCCCTTTTAACATTACTCATGAATGCCCAAACCCTAGACATCCAAAAACCTAGCCCTAGGAGATGAAACACCAAAATTTATGTGATCCCTAATGGTTAAGTTGGTACGTCAACTTCTTGGAGTTGTAACTTTTGTTGTAGGAAAATATCCTTTCGGACAGGTAGATCGCCTCTAAGAGCTTGACCCTAACTCTAGACAGAAAATGCTTAACGTGGACACTGACTTCCTTTTAAATCTATCTAATCTAACACATGGGAAGGAAGGATAACATAAGTACCTCTTTATCGACGTTTGTCCCTGCATGCTCCTGGTTGCGCTTCGATCCTTTGCTTCTCACTGGATCCTGTGGACAAAGCAAGATACAACCACTTCCTACCCTATTGATATTAGCTTGAAAACAGATCTATCAATTAATGATAAGTTCATGTGACATTATACACAAACTAGAAAGAAACATGCCAAGCGTGTCATATTGATGAGAATAACGACAGCAGTACTTACAATCGTAGATGCGAATGCGACAGCTTCACCGAGTCCTCTTCGTCTAACCCTTGCCTGAAAGATCCACAACCCGGACAACAACAACTTCACTGATCACTCTCTTTTGGTTGACTGTGTGTTTTCTCCAAGATCATAAGTTTCATACTAGCAGTTCTTCCCCCTTTCCACCATCATAGAGCCTACTTATATAGGTTAAGAGGAGCTTAACCTCTTGAGTTATCTTTAGAACAAGTTGGGAACTTCCTCCTTATATTAGGGATCTCTTGATGAAACCAAGAATTCGAACACAAATTCCTCCTAATCTCGAAAGATCCTCCCCTTATTCTCCTCAACGGGCCAACTACTGCCTCAGATTAGGCAACGCTCCCTTAGAAGGGGCATCAGAGCGTTGTAACGCTTCCTGGTAATCTTTGGTGGTGCGCCAACGCTCTCAAGATGAGCAACGCTCCTTCAGAGGGGGCAGGGGAGCGTTATAACACTCCCTGAAGCCTTGTAGGGGAGCGCCACTGCTCCTAGGGATGATATAGGGGAGCGCTCCCCCTCAAAACCTTTGTTTCAGAGCTCGCTTCAGGTGTCAAGAGTTATTTGACTTTAGTAAACCAGTTCTTCTTCTTCAAATCAAGCACATGAGATGTTTTTAAGTGTCTCCTTAGTGTCGTCGGCATGGCAGTATGCTCTAACATCATTTGTGACACTTGTGACCAACTTGCGACACTTGCGAAAGTTGTAAGGAGGATGCGACACTTACGACGATTGAGAGGGACATGCGACACTTATCCAACTGAGTAATTTTGACGTGTAACAACTTTTGCATACAAACTATGTTTTAGGTGCGTGATAGCTTGTTGGAAAGGTATTTTAAATAACTACACATTATGTCATCAAAATCTAACTTTGTCTACAGTTTGATTGTGACAAGATAAAAAAACATTGTTTAGGACCCCAAAATGGCCCTGGAAGTACATAAAGTTGTACTGACATGAAAAATTCCAAAATAAGCCAACTGGATTAGGTGAGCAGCCACCAATATCCACTTGGAAGTTGTGCAGGACTTTAGACAACCCTAGAAGTGTAAAAGCCACAATTACAAAAAATTATAGAAGAACGCGTTGAACTAAAAACTATCAAGAGGATCCAGTTGGAATAGGTGGGTGCCCACCAATATCCACCTCGATCAGTCCTCCCCCGTTAGGAAGAAATGGTCTCCATTGCATTGAGTGCCCCCATCATGTGAGGAAAATTCCGTTGAATTTAGCCCTAGATGAGCCACTTTCCTTGGTGTAGGAGTTGCTCTGCCTTGACAACCCGATAAAGTTGGATCCTCTGCTAGTGAGTGCCCTTGACCCATATGTCCACTATTTGATCAATAGATGCATGTTCCACATATTCAAGGTTGATATATGTGGGTGTCAACTGTTCTTCGATCTTTGAGGTGTTCAATAATGGTGGAAAATATGGCTGAAGGAGGTCCACATTGACCACTGGGTGGAAGCCAAGGAAGGGTGGAGTGTTGAGCTCAAAAGAATTTCTACCCACAACCTTGGTGATAGTGTAAGGCCCATAGCGAAGTGGGCAGAGCTTCCCATGGGTCTATGTAAGGTTCTCTTTCTGCAAATGTAACCAAACCTTGTCTCCCATGTGAAATTGGTGCAATACCTGGTGTTTATCATGCCATTTATTATACTTAGCATTGGCTTTCTCCAAAATCCCATGGACCTATTGGTTGATGTGCTTAATTAGCTCTATGAATCCGATGTCTTTGTCAGCCTCAGACTAAACATGGGAAGATTTTTCCTGTGTGGTTGCAAGAGGTGGTGCAACATCAATGGGATCCAAGGGTTGGAATCCCATCCCCACTTGAAATGGAAAATGGTCGGTGGAGCTATGGAGATACCTGTTGTAGTTGTTATAAACATAGGGAAGAATATTATTCCATGTACACAGATTCTTAGAGTTGTACATGTGCAGAATGTTCACAATCATTCGATTGACGACCTCTATCTGGACATTGGTTTGGGGGTGGAAAGAAGTGGATTTAGTGAGATTGGTGTCAAACAATGACCAAAGACTCGACAAAAATGCACTCAGAAACCCATTGTCTCGATATGAGGTGATGGTCTGTGGTATCCCAAAATGGACCCACACCCGTTTGAAGAAGAGATTGGCAGTATCTGCCGCTGTGATCTTATTACAAGATGTGATAATGGTCATCTTCGAAAACTGATCAACCACCACAAATGAACAATCATTGTCGTTCTTCCATACATGTAATCCATCGAGATGGATTCCCAAGGCCTCTCGAGAGTAGCAAGAGGGGTGTCTAATCCTTTCTTCTTGATGGTTGGCTTAGCAATGGAACATGAAATGCAAGATCTGATATACTTGATGATGTCTTGTTGAAGTTTTTGCTAATAAATTTTTTTCCGTAGAACAACCACAATTTTCTCCACACAAAAATGTCTTGCCATCCGACTGTAGTGAGAATCCCAAACTAGCTTTGCATGCTCACTTGTGGGAACACAGAGGTGGCCCAAATGGCATAATAGTCCAGTCTGGATGTGAAAATTGGTGACATTCTCTCCTGTACCCAAGAGCTGATAGGTGGTGGTTAAGTCAAGGTCACGTTGATAAAGTTGGGGCCACTCAGATGTCCCATGCCCACTTGAATGGAGCATTGTGGTGAGGGCAGAAACAAGAGGTCAACTGAGGAAGTCAACAACACGATTTGTGCTCCCTATTTTATAATTGATGTTGAGATTGAACTGTTGTAGGTATGTGGACCAATTTTTATGGTGGTTGTTCGGTAGCTTCCCCTCTGTATGTATGAAATGCATAGTCTTGTGACCAGTGTGGATGATTGTCTCCTTTCCCAAAATTTAATGTTTCCATTGAAGACAAGATCACACATTGAAATACATTTCTTTGTCATAGTTGGGGTATTTTCTGATAGTATATGATAGTGTCTCACTATGGTATGATACTAGATGACCATGATGAGTGAGAACTGCACCTACAACATAGTCGAAGACAACAGTCTCAATCTCAAACGGTTGTTGCAGATCGGGTAAGGAGATTACTGGAGATAAGCACAAGCGATGCTTCAGATCATCAAATGATTGTTGTTGTTCCTTTCCCCATGTGAAATTTTCCTTACCACCTCCTTTGGTTACTTGTTTGAGGGACCATGCAATATGGGAGAATCCCAACATGAACCTTTGGTAGATGTTGGCAAGTCCCAAGAAGCTCCGAAGCTCGGTTAGTGTGGTTGGGGCTGGCCAGTCATGAATGACTTGGATCTTAGCTGGATCCACATGTACCCCATGATCATCAACATTGTAGCCCAAGTATTAGACCATGTTCATGCCAAAGGAACATTTTTCCAAGTTGGCATATAGCTTGTGATACTGTAGAGTTCCCAAAACCTATTGAATATGATGCATGTCCTCCTCCCAAGTTCTGCTAAAGATGAGGATGTCATGCAGATATACCACCATAAAAGAGTTGGTGAAAGGGTCTCAATACATCATCCATCAATTTCATGAAAGTTGTTGGTGCATTTTTTAAGCCAAAGGGCATGACCATCCATTCAAAGAGACCTTATTTAGATTTGAAAGTTGTCTTCCATACACCAGTTGGTTCGATGGGAACCTAGTGGTAGACAAACTTTAGGTCAATCTTGTTGAAGACATTTTCCCCCTTGAGTTGGTCAAGAAGGTCATCAATTCAAGGAATTGGGTATCAGTTCCTGATTGTGATTTTGTTTAATGATATGTAATCAATGTAAAGTCACCAGGTCCCATCTTTATTCTCCACCAACACAATTGGGCTTCCACAAGGGTAGGATCTAGGTCGGATGTTCCCCTTTTGAAGCATATCTTGGATCTGGTGCTTGATTTCATGTACAATTGTCTACCCAAAATAATAATAACACTATGGGGTCTAGAATCATACACAACATGTCACTTCCACAAATATGGTTGGCCTAAAAGAACAACAAAAACTTCAAGGGGATAAATATCACACAATACCTCGTCTTTGAAGGGCTTGATGTTGTAGGGCAGACGACATTGTTGTCTGACATGGAGATCGTATCTGTTGTTCCAGAGTCTGTACTTAAGGCTTAGAAGTACAGTGCCTAGGCATCCGAAAGTGGGTAAAGGGTGGAGAGGAGAGAAATGTCAACCTTTGGCAAAGGAAACAAGGGAAGATTTCTACGTTGGCGATGTCTAGCTTCCAACTGTTCCTGGATGGTTATATCCTGTTCAATCCCTGCCCATGAATGTTCAAGTTCAACCCGGGTAGTAGTTGTTTTAAAAATATTATCGAAAAGGTTTAAGGCAATGTGTGTTTGATTTGATAATCCAGGTTCGATATTGGGCTGTGTTGGTACAGGGACAGTCATGGAGGAACAGTAAAATAAGAAAAACTTCAGTGAGAAATTAAGTGTTGTCTCAATTTGGTCATATAAAAGAGAATTTATGGTTTCAGAAATAAAACGGGGTGAAAATCAAAGACTCTTTCCTTTAACTGAGTTATTTCTTAATAAAATGTATGAGGTGGGAGAAAAACATTTAGTTGTCTATGATGTAAGGCTCCTATCAAGGGAGAATCTCACGTATAAACAAGAGAGGAAAATTGTAAGGAAATAACCCGATGCAGCATAAAATATGTATAGAATTATGAAAGTGTTGACTGGTCTTACACCTGCTGATAGCTGGTACAAAGGAAAAACAGTAAACAATAACAGAAAACCAAAATTCATTCCCTATAGTAGTGGTCGTACTAAATTATAACGAAGCATTCATCAGTTATGAATATGAAATGAAATGAAATATGAGATACAAGGAAACAAACTCATAACACAGTCGTGACGGAATTGAGAATCTTCATATTTGCTTTGTATTAACTCTCAAAATGTAAAAACTCTGTTACAATCGACACAAAAAGGTCCAGCCTCTTTTCTTTCTTTCTATGGTATATTTATATAGTTTTACGCTAAGATAGAATCTCAATCATTACAAAATTTTTGGTTATGATAGGGAGGAGAGAAATCGCTCCATTTCTTCTTCTCTATCTTCACTTGGTGACAGAAGTTTGTCCTTGCGCGTGTTCGGTACAGATGACACATATTTCAACCAGCTGAGAGATCATCCTCAATGATTCTGCTTGACAGTTTGCTTCAAAAGAGTAGCGGCCTCGGGCTAATTGCGACAACTTGTCTTCCATCTATCTGTCTATGAGGTTGATAGCGCATAATTGCATGCTTGGTTTAATCATACATTTTTCTATTTGGACTATGTCCGCCATAGTCACTTGGGAGATCTAGGTTGAATCTCTTTCCTCTTTTTTCTTTAGATCAAGCGAGATTTTTGCCATATTCATTTGAATTAATGCCTCGGCATTACCTCCGCTATCAATGCCAAGTAGATTTCCATCTATAGAACTAAAGGCCTCTTCTAAGGAATTCGTTACCCTTTTGGCTTGCAGCTTGCCTTCCGCGATGCTGTGCTCCCATTATTTTAATAGAATGTTTCCTCTGGTCTGCTCCGAAATGGTGAACCTGGGAGTACTTCCCGAACCCCTGTTGTTTGTGGCTATCAAAGCGTCTTGGAAGGTGACCCATGCTGCTCCAACTTCCCTTTCTCTAGTAGATAAGTTCTTTGAAACCTGGTTGACTAGCAAACAATGGTCCCATATCGCTTCTACCTTGGCGAGTAAATTTCGTTGGGCCGCAGAGAGTCTGCTCCGAATCTCCATCGCATGGGATTTGAACATCCCGATATTTATCATTCTTCTCTCGGCGATCTCCACCCTAGCCTATAGATGTTCGATCAAATCGTTTTGTTGGCTCGCTTGCATCTGACCATCCCGGACCATCAACTGTACTTGCTCGAGCTTAGTCTTGAGTAGCTCTATCTCGTTTTTATCGGCCAACGTGGCCTGCTCTATTCCTACACTCGCCTAGTCTTTGGCAGTCTCTGTTGTTGTGGCTAGTGTAGCTTCAAGGGTCTTGATGAGGCGATTTTTTTGTTTAAGATGGTTTTTCAAAAGCTCGACTGAAAATTGATTCGCTGAGGCATATGTTCCTAATGTCCCTATTATTTCAGTCGCGAATTGTTCATTCTTCTTGTCCTTCCCATTAGTTATGAATTTGTATTTCTTGGTAGTTGACTCTCCTTCTTGATAGAATTCCCTCTTTACCACTGCCTTTCTCTTCTTATTGAAGAAGAACTCATTCGGAGGGAGCTCTTCTACCCTTATAGGCCTCAACTCTTCATTGAAAATCCACCCTGCATCAATATTTCCCTGAGTCGACTGCAAGAGACTAACTGATGTGATAGGTTCTCCGATCTGCCTCGCTGATTTCCCTAGAGTAGTAACCGGAATCTTCTTCTTCGGCGGGTCGAGAGTCTTTATCTCTGTTTTCAGACTCTTAGTTTGCTCTCCCTCATCCTTGTGTTTTTCTTGATTGGGAGTCACATCCTTAGAGCCTTTGGCATCTCTTTGTTTCTACTCCGCTGTACTCAGACTCTCACCCCGCAACACTGCGGGATGACAACTGCGTCGATGTTCCTGGAACTTCAGAACATCGACTCTTTCCTCAGGTGCCAAGGTTTGTATCTGAGCTAGAATCTCGGCATAGGACCTTGCGCCTCAAAAAATGTCATCCGAGGGTGAATTCGCGTGCTCAAATCTCTTGAGCCCGCAACTGGCCAAATGATTGCTCACACCCCTTTGCGGANCCTCAGGTGCCAAGGTTTGTATCTGAGCTAGAATCTCGGCATAGGACCTTGCGCCTCAAAAAATGTCATCCGAGGGTGAATTCGCGTGCTCAAATCTCTTGAGCCCGCAACTGGCCAAATGATTGCTCACACCCCTTTGCGGATCGTGCTTCTTGTATTCAATGAGGACCAAATTTAGGTCTTCCAGGGCTGCTGCCTCATCTTTGGCATGCCCAAAATCTAGTAAAGAATGTGAATTTAAATGAATAGGAAAAAGTGGCATACCTTCTTTGAGTATCCCTTAAGCTCCTTACTTATACCATCGATCACTGTTTGTCTGGCAACCTCACGACAAGCCATCTTGTCGGGAATGAACAATGGTAATGCATGCGGGGGAATAGAAGCCCCAAAAACTCTAAGGTATGAAAATTCGGCTTCTACATACCAGTCTACTATGCTGCTCATATTTGTTACTGAACTGTCCGAGATCTTGGGTGGCGGGTAACCGAAAATAGTGACATGCAGAGGCACCATCACCCAGTTGAAGATTTCGTATACGAAATTTACTGCTTTGTTTTCCCATAATTTTGAATGATAGATGTGTATAGGTTCGTCTTCTATTGTAGTTCAACTCTAGATCATTAAGGGAAATGGTGTCAAAAAACAAACGACGTCCATAATGTACATAGACATAAAAAATGAAGACGCCTTCCCGCTCTCTTTCTGCACCTGATACTCTGTGACCTGACTGGTCAAGCTATCGAACAACATCTTCGCCCTCTGGAAGGAACTACCTTCGGTGACCCGAAACATTAGAGGCACCCACGGAAGAAGAAAATGCGAGGTGTCCTCTCTCCCTTATAACCTGCACGTCATCATGGCTACATACTTGTACTGTGGTTGTAAGGAAGCTATTGAATATATGTCGTGGCTATCAGCCCTGAACTTTGCGACGTGAAAAACCCAATCTCTTATTAAACTGGACATGGTTTCATCATACTGTACACATTCCTTCTGCTTGAACTCGTCCAAGAATTCGGTGCCATATGTATAGTCGGACGTTGTGGGCAGCTTATACATGGCTTGCAGATGTTCAGGCCTGAAAGTCCCGATGGTGACTTTCTGCTCATTCATGATGGTTCTGGTCGGTATGTCCACATGGTCTAATGCCCATCGGACCATGTCATAATATGGAAGAAATCGTGGCCTGGATGCTACTTTATGCATTCTGGATTGAATGACGATCTTATACTTGGTGGTTATGTCATCTTTTTCATTGTCGCTGGAGTCATCAGAATAATCCACCAATTCGGCCTGCAGAACATCTGAAACGAACGACCAATTTGGGACCGAGTCGATACTTCGAGGTGAAGTATCAACAACGTTGTCCGAGCCTTGTCCCGAAACATCTACACTGGCTTTGGAAGCTTTTCGCGGAGCCATGGCTGGAGATTGTGCTTTCGCTCTTCTGCAATAGAAATACGTATACATATAGAAGTCAGCTTGCTCAGAGATAATGTGCTCTGCGTAATATGAAAATTCATTTGTTATAATGAACCACAACTCTTATATATATTCGAAAACTTGGTACCTTTCAGAACACGTCTGTCAAACTATGTTTAGAAATAAATTTTTCCATAAAAATCTGATCTTATATTCATCGATTTGCCCTATTTCCTCATTAATGTCATAAATTTTGGCAGTTTAAAATGTCAGTTGGCATATGGAAAGAATAAAGCTACCTCGTAAATTGTGCAAGCATCGAAACACGGGATATGTATTGATTTAGCTTAATTAATCCAGTTTTACCAACGTTAATTAATCTTTCGCCACTCGTTGTATCGAGAATTTTGCTTTAACCTTTTGAACCTCTAACCCCCGAAATTACGATGATTGATTTTGATTAATAAAAACGTAATTATGATTAGGAGCTTAATTCATTTCGTAATTATTTATATTCACCGTATCGCGACTCAGAGCTTCGAAGGTAAGTTACCGGGAAGTTTGCATGCCGCGCTGCGAAACCGCGAGATCGCGATAATAAGACTTAATTAAAAGGGAAGATAAACTCGGATTATGTGATTAATTAATTATGATCATACCCTTATCGTGATTTTGCGAGTCGGGGCTTAGACAGCATAACTTTTAAAAAAGAAAATGCCGAGTGGCGAATTGTCGACAAAACGCTACCATGGTTTAGATTTTACTTTTAACCTTGATACGGGTTACTAAAATAAGGACTTCGTGTTCTCGGCTATCGGGACTACGACAATAAATTTTTGGGTTTGGTGGACGCCGAGGTGCGAAAACCCGATGACGTTTAATCATGGTTTAGGGAAACTTTACTTTCGTTATTGCCTTGGGTGAAAAATTAAAATGATTTTTCCATTTCGTAGGTCAGGATGTGTGAACTACGTGATTTATAGTATCCGACCTATGAGATCCCGAGGTAGGACGAAAGAGGATTTTTTTTTACGAAAGGTAGGACTCATCACGAGAGTACAATAATCATCGCTACTCGCGTGATAAAACTTCAGAGATTTTGAAACCACAGAGGGAAAATACGGAAACCATCTTTCGATTTCGAGCATTAAGAATGAAATTTGTGACGGGATAGAAAAACAAAGGCGGCTCCAACATAGGCTCCAACTAGGGATCCCGCTTTCTTGTAAGGCGGGAAGAACAGTAGACCACATGCCAATATTGGGTAAATGGAGTCAATAGCTTCAATCAGGCGAAAAGGTTCTTGAGAACAGGGTATTGAAGGGGGAAAGAGACTTCATTTTTTACCTTGAAAATCTTTTTTCAAACTCAGATATTCTTTTTAAACTTAGTTGTAGTCCCTTTCACGAATTTCCCTTTCCCGCTACTAATTTCAGGTCTGCTTGAAGACAATCAAAACAGTTCTAGGAGACCCAACAGATCTTGCAGCTATCAGCTTGCATCAAAAGAATAAGATTATATGTTTTTAATTGGGAAGTCTCGTCTGAACTTGGGATGTAGATCAGGTTTTTAAAAAGAATTGGTTACCGGAGTAGAGTGATATTCATGTATAACAGCCTTACAGATATCTCAGATATTGCTTCACTGCCAGCGAGCCTGTTCAGTACCCCGGTGAAGTTATCTGACCCCTTTTACTGAATTTCCTTTCACCACTTCGGAATATATTCATGCATTTAAATGCTGAGACGAGGGAATCATTTCTGAATTTCCTTTCATCGTCTCTTGGACTAGGTGGGGGAAATCATTTCTGAATTTCCTTTCACCCCCTGTCTTATAATTTTCTTTTTAGAGCACGAATATGGGGGCAATCAGTTTGTATCAGGGCTGATATCTGTGTAATATTTTTCATTATAGGTCTGTCAACTTACTTTGATTACTCAGTACCAACCTTCCCTTGGCCTTCACAACACCTTCATTCTTAGGGAAAAAGGGAAAATAACTTTCTTAGGGCATTCTATTTGAGCAAGCTTCAATCCTTCGATGTCGTTGAAAAATCTAGGATAGTTAGGATCACTCTAAATGTTCCTTCGCTTAGCAGGGGATCGAGTAGTTGTGAAGACCCGCTTTCTTTCCACAATCTGCTTTGAATCTCATGAGGTTGAAACAAAAAACTCTTATCCCTTCGTATATGAAACAAAAATATGGTGACATTTTTTTAAAAGGTAAACCCGAAGATAGAAAGGATGCCAGGTATTGACTTACTGACTGAAAATATAGAGGTCAAAAATTCAAAACTAAATTTTGTAGATATTTTCGGGGATACTTTACTTTGATTGACTGCTTTTAAATTGGGTGAATCATTTAATTTGTCTTAATTTTTCAAAGATTATTAAACCAAGAAACAACTCTGTTATTTATCAGTTCAGTTGATGTTGCTGTTTGAGTGAGGTTACCTCGGTTTTCTTTAATAGTCCTTTAGAACATGTCTTTTGAGAAATCTCATTTTTACCTTTTCATTTTAATTTCTTTGCGCAATATGAAATTTCTTAGGTATCACCTGTTTAAGCTGATTTATTTCTAACACCGACTTTCAGTTTACTTCTCCTGCTTGTTTTGTATGCAACTGGAATCCTGTAAGAGGAAAATACGAATATTATCGGGGCTATCCGAAATGTGTCGAAATTTCATGAACGACAAAGAAAATCAAGAGNCAGTTGATGTTGCTGTTTGAGTGAGGTTACCTCGGTTTTCTTTAATAGTCCTTTAGAACATGTCTTTTGAGAAATCTCATTTTTACCTTTTCATTTTAATTTCTTTGCG
Source organism: Picea sitchensis (assembly GCA_010110895.2). Classification (NCBI taxonomy): domain Eukaryota; kingdom Viridiplantae; phylum Streptophyta; class Pinopsida; order Pinales; family Pinaceae; genus Picea; species Picea sitchensis. The sequence continues at coordinate 70,240 of SNQJ01S0024844.1, read as the reverse complement.
CAATATGAAATTTCTTAGGTATCACCTGTTTAAGATGATTTATTTCTAACACCGACTTTCAGTTTACTTCTCCTGCTTGTTTTGTATGCAACTGGAATCCTGTAAGAGGAAAATACGAATATTATCGGGGCTATCCGAAATGTGTCGAAATTTCATGAACGAAAAAGAAAATCAAGAGAAATGTTTAAATGAAATATATATATATATATATATATATATATATATATATATATATATATATATATATATATATTTCGAATCTAGCGACTGTTACGTCATATAATGCTTCAGATACTGCCCGTTGATAGGGGTGTTGAGGACTTCTCCGTCTATATTTTCCAGTAGGAAATAATTTTTTCCTTCCAAAGCCGAGACCCTGAATGGCCCATACCAGAGGTGGTCAAATTTACCATGTTTTGATGCTTCTTCCTTTCTTGCATCCCACCTTAACACTAAATCACCTGGGAGGAAATCTCTATCCTTTGCTTTGCAGTCGAATAATGCCTTCATGTTATCTTGGTACTTCTGCATCTTTTCATCTACTTCGACTCTATGTTGTTGAACCTCGATCAGTTGATTTATCCTTCTGGTGACATGATTGGGTTCTTCATTTTGATCTTCCATAACTTCATCACTGGGAGTGCTAGGTTTATAGGTAGCACATCATCGGTCCCATATACCATCTGAAAAGGAGAAATGTCGATTGACCTTTTTGTGCTTATGCGATTAGCCCATAATGCGTATTTTAAGTGCACATGCCAGGACCTTTTATTTTCATCCATTACTTTTTTGATTATATTGACCAGGCTCTTGTTAGATGATTCGGCCAATCCATTTCCCTGGGGGTAATATGCTATGGAATGGCCGAGAACAATGTTATACTTCTGACAGGAACTGATCATAGCCATAGATTTAAAAGCTTTGGCATTGTCAGTAACTATCTTTCGGGGGCAACCAAATCTTGACAAAATGTTGTCTTCTAAGAAATCGATTACCACCGAGTCTGTTACCCTTTTGGTTGGGATGGCTTCCACCCATTTAGTAAAATAATCTGTTGCAGTTAGGATCCACTTGTGTTGATCACTGGAATGGGGATTAATCTCACCTATGAAGTCTAGACCCCATTGCTGAAACGGGGCTTCAAATTTGACTGGAACTAAGGTCGGTGTCGAGAGCTTCTGTTTACCTGCATATAGTTGACAAGGGTTGTAGGCACGCACTTTGGCATTAACGTCCGAGAAAAGTTTTGGCCAGTAGTACCTAGCCCTCATAAGCTTGTAAGTTGTATCTCTCCAAGCATGATGCCCCCATAGATTCCCTCATGAAATTCATCTATAGCCCACTGAGTTTCCAATTCGACTACACAGACTAGCAGGAAACCAAGTGGATCTTTCCAATATAGCTGACCTTCGACGATACAATATTTAACTGCATGGAGTTTTAAAGTCTTGGCTTTAGATGGTGATAGCTCATTTGGGAATTTTAGAGTTAGCAGGTACAACACTATGTCTCTATACCAGCCTGACGATATGAACTTCTCTTCGATCTTGTTTGGACATGTTTCCTCATTCAGCTCGTTTAGGTTCATATCTTCGTTACCTTCCTGCAGGAAATTTATATCTAGGGCTCTGAAATTTGACTCAGCTAAGAGTTTGGCCAGGCCTTTCCCTTTTATCAATTTGGTCGATTTGACTTCCAGATCAAATTCTTGGATTTTGGCGAGCCATCGCCCTCTTTTTCCATCGCTGTCTGGTTGTACCAATATATCTTTCACAGAACTGGTAGGCACGTACACAATTATCTTTGAGTGTAGTACATACGTTATGAATGCCTTTAATGCTTTTACCATGGAGTACGCATGTTTTTCTATTATATCATACTTCAGTTCTGCGTCTCTAAGGCTCTTACTGAAAAAGGCAATCGGTTGTTCGAATCCTTCTTCCTTCCTTTGTAGGAGCACCACAGCGATAGTGTGTTCGGAGGCAAATGAGAAGATAAGAAAATCTTTTAGATAGTCGAGGCTCGCTAACACAGGTGCCTTGCTTATGAATTTCTTAATATGTGTGAATAATGCTTTGGCCTCGGTTATCCATTTTACTTCACTGTCCTTCTTCAACATACCTGTGATTAATTTTACAATCTCAGCGAAATTCGGGATAAACCTTCGTAAAAAATTTATTCTTCCTAAGAAATATTGAATCTCTTTTACATTTCTGGGAATGTTTATGGTATCTATTGCTTCAATCCTCTTAGGATCAATCCCGATTCCATCCCTAGATATGATATGACCCAAAAGATTACCTTCCCACATGGCGAAATGTGATTTCTTTGGGTTTGAAGATAGACCAAACCTGCGGCATTTTTCGAAAGTTTGTTTGAGATGCATCAAGTGTTCTTCGTCGGTTTTAGAGAAAACCGTCAAATCGTCGAGGTAAATGACTACAAACTTATCCCTTTCTCCTATGAAAGCGATATCCATAGCGCACTGGAAAGTGGCCCCTGCATTCATCAAACCAAAATTCATTTTGTCATACATGAACGTACCCCATGGTGTGGTGAAAGCAATTTTTTCTCTGTCTTGCTCATTCATGGTGATTTGATTATAACCAGAGAACCTATCGATCATAGACATTCGGTTGGCTCCAACTACCTTTTTTAACATGTGGTCCATTTTGGGCAGCGGATAGTTGTCCTTGAGAGATGACTTATTTAAGTTTTGGAAATCCACACACAGTTTGATTTCCCCACTCTTTTTCCTGACTGGGACCAGGTTTGCTACCTAGTCTGAATATCTCAGAGGTACGATTATTTCCGCGTCTAAAATATTCTTAACTTCTTTTTCGATCACAGGTAACAAAATGGGGTTAATCTGTCTAAGCCTTTGCCTACATGGTTTGACCCCAGGCTTCAAAGGTATCTTGTGATCAATTACGGAAGTGTCATATGTTCTTAACTCATCATAAGACCAGGAGAAAACATCCTTATACTGTCTGAGTAGGTATTTATACTTACTTTTTATTTCGGGAGGAAGGAACTTGGATATTTTTACTATCCTGGATTCTGCTTCAATTCCTATATCACAGTCCTCCACTTCTTCTAGTTGGGGTTGTAGAGTGGATTTTACAGGTACGTTGTTCTAATCAAAAAGTATTTCTAAAGGAATCAATCCTTTCGGAATCCGGTTGTTTTTAAGGACCAGCATACGATGATCCACAATTTTTTCTCAAAAGGCTTTGGGATCTTCTCCTTCTTGCATGATACATGTCGGGTCATTTTGATTTTCTTGGTCTGCGTGAGTTTCAGAGAATTCACCCACTGCTTCAAGAAATTTCTTGATTTGTTCGTCATCCTCAAAGACCTGCTAATGTTGGATATTGTCTGTTATGGATGGTCTGTGTCTGATTTCTATGTGATACTTCAATTTGAAAGTTGCGCGAGGAGATAAGGTTGAAGTTGCTTTAGCCAATGCATCATCATGTAAATTCTTTGCGCGAGGGATGAAGTGGACATTTACGGACGAGAATTTTTTTTCCATGAGATCCCAGGCACAATTCTTGTATGATCTTAATCTGGGATGCTTGGCTTGGTACTGTCGGTTTATTTGTTTGACTATTAACTCTGCATCTCCATATACCTCTAAGTTATTTATTTTTATCTTTTTAGCAACTTCCAATCCTAAGAACAACACTTCGTACTCACATACGTTGTTAGTATAATCTATATCCCACTGCAGTTGGTAGGAAAATGGAACAACGAATTTACCTTCAGGAGCCACTAAAAGCACTCCTGCACCAGCCCCTTCAGAATATGAGGCACCATCAAAATACATTTTCTAGACACCAGCGCTACATAGATCCTCTGTCATGTAACTTGACTCTTCCTGCTCTATATCGTTTTCCTCCGGACAACCATCTAAACCATCATCAAAAGACAAGATACAATTTCTCAGATCTTGATCCGTAATGTAAATAGGGAAATTGTTTGGGTTTTGAGGATCGCTCACTGTATATGCTAATCTCGTTTCTCTGTACAACCGAGAAAATTGGCTGCCAAACACAAAAATTGTGGCAAACGTCATATTCAATTGAAGGGAACCCCCCAGCTTGGCTCCCCATGACCTAGACAACAGTAAGCCATACTTAGGGGGAATATCTGCAATAACCACATCCATTAGGATACTCTTAACCGGGACCTGTGCCACGATAACTACTAAGTCCTTAATCATTCCCATACACTTAACCCTTCTCGAGTCAAAGGAATAAAGATCTCCATAAGTTCTAGTGATCTGGAGACCCAATTTGTCCATAATAATCTTAGGCATAACGTTATGGGAGGCTCCGGAGTCTAACATGCAATTATGTAGCAATTGATCATACACATTTAAAGTGACATAAAAGGGAGCAATGATGTCTTTGTCCCCTTCAAAATGGGGACCAAAAGTGATGTTAGGTTTGTCATCTTCCAGGTTTAAAACATCAGACTAACTTTCTAGCTCAGAGACACCCATCGCTTTGGTAATCTTCTGCTGATAAACGGGGTTTTTTGCTAATTCTACCAAAGGGATTGGTATCTTAATTTTATTTATCTCATTTTCAAAACTGAAATCTCCGCTCACCTTGTCTATTTCTTTGGTTGAGACTTTCGAATCCTTCCTTTCTGACTTATTCGTCTGGACCGCTTTATTACTCATGGTCCTGGTTGAAGACATAATTTTATTAGCTGTTTCGGTTCCTTGTGCTTGGGTCTCAACTTTTTCCACTTTGGACTCTTGTGTGCTTACTACTTTCATTTTTCTATTGGGTAATAAGTTCTCTTCCGGAGTAGGCTCATAAGTTTGACCTCTTTGGAGGTTTTTCTTGGGTTGAGCAATTGAGATGGGCTTACTCTTAGATCTTAAGTTATACTTGGGTTGGATCTCAGCCATTATCATCTCAGTTTCTTGTTGAGTTTCACAAAGGTCAGTATGATCACTTTCTTCACCCTTATTCGACGGTTGTTGCGTGCTWAGAGATTTTTCATAATCTTCTCGAGTCAGATATGGTTGTGTGCAGTCATCACCGAAGTTCGTGACATCATTATCCGAATCTCCGAAGTCTTGAAAATCGTTCGCTCCTATAAAATTTTCGTTCTTTAAGGGAGCTTGTATTTTTTTATCTTCATTTTTTATTTGTCTTTGCTGGTTTGGGGGGTTGGGGTTCCTCTTGAAATCCTTTTTGGGGAAAGAATTAGCTTTGGTTTGTTCGAGCTCCATTCTGGATATTTTATTTGACAGTTCTTTAATTACTCTGGCCATATCTTCTACCCTGTCATATGTGGATCTATTAGACCTTGACGGACCAGCTTGTTCTCTAAAGAATTTAGTTTCTCGGTTTACTGTTTCTAATTTATCTTTAAGCTTATCTGAAGCCATCCTATTAGACTCTATTTCTACCGCATCGTCCTGCATTCGGTTTAGTGTGGCTCCCCTTCTTTCTCGCAAAAGGAGTGCAAAATCCGGTTCGAAAGCTCTGGCGAAAGTTACTTTGGCTGTGGGTTGGGACGGTTTAACCTTGGGTGGGATTTTGTTATACAGTTTGTTGAATCTTTGAATAAATTCCATGACTGTTTCTGAATTCTTTTTTCTTAAAGATCCAAATTCGGTTAAATAATATAGATGGTCTTTTCTCTCACCCCATTGTTTGAGGAAAGCATCTTCCAAAGCATCATAAGACAAGATAGATGCTGCAGGTAGACTCCGAAACCAAGTTCAGACCCAGCCTTCGAAGGTTTGGACAAGATGTCTCAAATATACGTCCTCATGTTTGATACCTAGGATATCTGCGAATTGATCAAAGAAATTAATATGTTTGGCCGCGGTCAGATCCCCTTCCCCGGTGAATTTTGGTAAATTTTTTATGTAATTTTTGGGAAGGTCATGTAGAGGGATGGGCAATACTAAGGGAGCATATATGGCTGCAACTTTCGTAAACACTCTGGGAGGGGGGGCAGGCCCTTGGCCTCTATCTCCTCCTAGAGGGGCTCCTCCCCCTCCTCCTCCGATAAACCCTCCACCTCCTCCTATAAACCCTCCACCTCCTCCTCCGGTGGCTGCCATCGTTATTTGTGGAAATTTGTAAAGGGGGTTTCAGAAAATTAAAAGTGAATCTTTATTTTCTTCGCGAAGAGGAAAATCCGACGAGGAAAGATAAGGAACGCGAGGACTCGGTTCCTTGTATTTGCAAGAGGCAAAATCAGGAGAACCGACGAGTGTGGAAACTGAATGTGTAACACACTCTTCAGAATTTGGTGAGGTTGGGAAATTTAACTGAAGGAAAGATGGTATGTCAACTGCCGACGAAGATTCAAGAGGGCCCTTTCCTTTGTGTACTAAGGGGATTGTCGGATGAATCTCACTCCTAACTTTGGAGCAGTTTGGCATTAAAAATTTAGTATCAAAGAGAGGACTAAGTGAAGTTGAGGGTTCAGAAGAACTCTTAGTCTTCAGTTGTGGGGTTTTAAGTTTGTAAACTGCAGCGGTTGGCTTAAGAGAGCCTCTCGCCTTTAGAATCTTCTTGGGATCGGTAACGGGCGTAATCTGCTTACCATCCGGTTTTTGTCTGGTATTCCTTCGATCGGATGCCAGTTTATTATTTGTGGAGTCACCAAGTGAAAGATTGGAAAGCCTTAAAAGGTGTGTACTCTTTGTTCACTATCAAAGGGTAACACTTTCAACGAAAAACAAATGTCGTTTTCCTAGGGAAAAAGATTTCGTAACTTCGGTCCCTGGCAACGGTGCCATAAAGATGTTGATCCAGAGTCTGTACTTAAGGTTTAGAAGTACAGTGTCTAGGCATCCGAAAGTGG
>SNQJ01S0024844.1:47517-60776 GCA_010110895.2 Picea sitchensis | reverse complement strand
ATCCACCTTGACTTTGTCACTTTACTTTATCATTTAAATAATGATTTCTTCTTTTAGGTCACTTTGACTTCTTTGACCTTGGGGGATTCAAGCCTTCATGTGGGGGTACTTCATCTTCGTAAGGCCATAACTCTCAAACCATGAGGAGTTATGTGACATTCCACATACCACCAGAAATGGCATGACAAGCACTATCCATCTAGGACAGTTTTACCAACAATTTCCTTGATCTTCATCTCATTATTCCACATAAAAGCATGGGTCCTCCAACCATTCTTCTAGGATAACTCAATTTGTAAAGCGTCTTCCCATGAGGGCTTTCACCATAAGGGGACCACTTTGGAGTTCATGCATTTGTGCACCTTATCAATCATGATAAGAAAATAATGAGCATGGGTCCTCCAACCATTCTTCTAGGATAACTCAATCCACAAAGTGTCTTCCCGTGAGGGCTTTCACCATAAGGGGACCACTTTGGAGTTCATCCATTTGTGCACCTTATCGATTATGATAAGACAATAATGAGTCATCTATACAGTTTTCCAACAATGAATCATATACCAATGAAACCACAATGATCCATGTTCATCATGTATCAATGACAACTCATTGATCCATCTTCATCATATCAATGACAACTCATTGATCCATCTTCATCTATGCATTCTCATGAAGGAAAATACATATTATATTACATCAATCAATCCTTTGACATCAGTCAATGACATCAATCAATCAAACCATTGGCATCAATGACAACATGATCCAACAGAAGTTTGAATCTTCAGGGCATGGAATCTATAGAAGACTCCATGGACCTAAGAGCTAAAGATAAACATGAGGAAGAACATGAATATTCCAAGAAAGAAAAATCCAGAACAACTAGTTATTATACCAATAATCACAAAAGACTACCATCTTGATTTGAACTCACTAAGAAGCAATCGAATAGAAGAAATGGAAGTTATAATAAAGAACAATGTGAATGAATAAATAAATAAAAAAGACTTATGAATGGAAGCATTACAAGATTCATAGGTTCTTCCAGAAAGAGGGAGAAGACTATGATGACAGCTTGTTCCAGATATACCTCTTGTAGTATCCATGGATTGGAATTTACATGTAAAAGACCATTCTTCCCAATAAAGAAAGTGAGAAAGAAGCTTATGCCAGAAAGAGACCCATGTATGCAGATATAAGAATACCTTGTATGGATTCAAACAACTTGATGTAGAGTATCTCATATACAGCAAAAGTGTGGTGAAAAATTTCTATGACATAGATAGTGTATCATAATAGTTACTCAAAATTTTGGGATGATGGATTGCTAATACATGGAAAAATCTCATGATGACAGAAGAAGTGATACTTGGATATGTTTCATTTTGAGCCTTGCAACGATGTAATGAGCTAGCAGGAAACAAAAGTGTTGAATTCAACCATGATATATTATAATGATCAGAGCTATATGAAATCCTTTAGAGAAAACCAGTGTTCCATAACAGATCGAAGTACATTGAGATCAAGAATTACATCCTCCGTGATGAAGTCTAGAAAAGAGAATTGGTTCTCCAATATATCTCCACAGATAAGAAGATATCAAATATTTTGGTAAATCCTCTATCCAAGATGAAAAAGTTTGTGTACTTAAGAAACAAGTTGGGGCTTGTGGAGACGACTTCCTTATTGAAAAAGGAAAATATTACTCCTAGGTTGGGAGGGAGAACTGATGTGTTATTTATTTTTGGATAGTGATTTTTCATTTCAAAAAATGGTCTAGGAAGAGTATCTCATTTCTAGTTCGGAAAGTGGTTTGAGATTTCTGACAGACAAACATTTTCCAGTTTGGAAAATGGTCCAGATCAGACAGTCATTTTCGTAATGAAAATGGTTCGATAGATTGTTGATGTACCATAGACAATGATTCCCCTTATGGCCAGTGTGGGGGAATGGTCTAGGAAAGTAATTATTCTTAGAATTCACTCTGAGTAGTGATCAAGTAGAATGGTATTCTTCACCAGGCAGTCATTCTTTCAAAGTTCACATTTGTGATCAGTTTCAAAGAATGGTTCATTTTGGAGGTTGGTGCAAGAAAATCATTTCCATTAGGAAATAGTTCAGACAGTCATTCCCCATGGGAGACTCATTCCATCTAGGTTGCACTATGATTAGTGTTGGATGAATGGCCTAGTTAGGTGAACTGTCTAGATTCAGGGATCAGGGACAAGCATTCCCTAGGGAAGACTCATTCTCTCCAGGTTGCACTATGACTAGTGCCGGAGGAATGGCTCGGTTAGGTGAATGGTCTAGGCTCAGAAATTAGGGACAATTATTCTTCTATGCTTGAGAAAAATATTCTAGATAGCCCATGGATAATGTTTCACATTATGAGGACAGATTCTCTTCCAGATATCACAGAAGTGAGTGGAAGAATGGCCCATATGACTCAGCTTATATCATGATATTGTTTTTTTTATGTCGGTTGATATCAGATGATATGATTTCTATGGAGACTGCATGTCTTTGGACAATAGATGAATGCTACTTTGGTGTGTGTGTTCCACTGGTTGTGACTATGTTTCACTGATTAAGTAGCCATGTGCTACCTAGTGTGATTGTGTACCATTGGATAATAGTTGTATACTACTATGGATAGACACAGTTGTGTTCTATTGAATGACATTGTTCTGATTTCCATGTAGACTATTAGTAGTGTTGAAAATGATTATTAGCTAGATAGGTAGTCAGTGTGCTAATGTACATACATTCTCCAGATGGAGAATGGTCCAGGACATTTATTCTTCTAAGACATACGTCTGGATTAGAAGAATAGTCCTTGTAGCCCATGGTGTGGCTTCTAACATTTGTTGGAATAGTTATTCTTCTAGGACATATGTCCAGATTAGAAGAATTGATCTTGTATCACTCTGTGGAGTGAGTGACTTATTCAACATTATGCCTGATTACTCAGACGGAGTATGGCTTCGAGATATGATGCAGTTGATGCTATCAGACGATACTGATAGTGATTATGGTGCTCGTGATCTAATCATGAGATGTCATGTATGGCTATGATGATTCTACCAGTTGAATGGTATGTTTGTGCTCAATACCATTTCCTTCAATACCTCCCTAGTTAGGAGGCCAGAGTGTTGATATTATGGTAGCTGCGGGAGGTATTAACCTCCACGTGTAACCCTGACATAATAGAATATTTCAGGAAGCAAGAAGAAACCCTAAATCATTGGACATAACCCTAGAAGACAAGTCAACTAAAGGGAATATTTAATATTGAGTTTTTAGCCTCCAGAATGCGAAGTAGGCCCGGAGAACTAAGGAGGAGTGATATAAATACAGGATGTCAGACCTCATTTGGACACACACAGCTCACAAATGAAAAAATTCAATTGTGTGCAAGTATGGAGAGTAGCTTCAGCTGTAGCTACTGCAACTTGTATTTTCGGTTTCAGTCTTAAACTCTCTCTTGTTTATGGTATGGACTTTATGCTTGGTATGATAACGTTGGAGAGTGATACACTACCTTGATTGGCTATTAGGCCTACGGTTTTCTTCCATAATTATTCTCTGTCAAGGTTAAGGTGCTTGGGGGTGGCTTCGGCCTATGGTTGGGTGACAATATTTCTATATTGTCTATGGTTAAAAAAGAACACCTATTATTTATAACACTATTCTGGTTGGCTACCAAAAATCAAGTCTTTAAATCCCTCTAACTCAAGAGAGTTTGTTTTGCACGATCTATTTCAAGGATCCCTAGGTGTTACCCTCTCCATGCGATTCGATAGAAGGTCTTATGCATACTAGGATGTCCATGTAATTGTTTGCAGCTGAGATAGATTATTGATCAATCCAACAAGCTATTGCAGATTCTGATCCCACTTCTTCATGGATGAAAGAAGTGGATTAGCTCATACAGCCCATCTAGGCCCTGAATTCTTCTAAGTCACTTGATTTCCTCGACATTGTGTTTCCTGTTGACGAAGCTATTCTTGAGGCAATGATAGGGCCAAGACGACCATGGGAGGACTTCCATCATCAATCTTATTTGGTCCCAGAAATAAATCGAGTGGAAAAAGAAGAATTTTGATCAACTTTGAATGGATATGTTGAACTCTTTGTTAACCCATTAGCAAAGCATGGTGTCTATGTTGAGGGTAACATGGCCAATATATCGAAAATGATTCCAAACTAAATTTCCAAGACCCTTGGCGTCATGTGTTTTCCCTTGACCAAGTTTTGGGAGATCCTTGGTCAAGTTGACCTATTTTGGGACTTCAAAAGCCTGTCGAAGGCGGAGCACAAGATGAAGCAGATATCACTGGATCCCAACCCCTTTTTGGGTCCTTTTTTGGATTTGGGAATATGTAACGGGTATGGGAATGTTGGCCCATGGGTTTACCCATGCTTAGGCCTATTTTGTAACATATAAATAGATGTCTAGGCGATGTAAAGAGAAGGAGAAGAAGAGGCATCTATGTGATGTTGTGATAAGTACAAGTGTGGTTTGTAAATGATTTTTGCATACTGTGAGAGACTTGCAGAACTAAGTGCAAGTGGTTATAACAGACTGTGAAGGGATTTGTGTTGTAACGCAAGGATGAAGGATCTAGTGAGCTGCACAGATCTTATGTCCTATGCAGAGTAGGGTTTTGAGGCTTTGTGCATGTAACGTATTGAAGAATATAATAAACAAGAAGAGTTGGTGGATGTAGCCCCAAGGTGGGGATGAACCACGTATATGTTGTGTTGCTCTACTTTATGCGATGTGTTGGTATATTTATGTGTTATATGCTAAGTGCTTGATATAGATAGATAGATAAATCTATTTATGCTTTGTTCTGATGATGAATCTGGATGCTAGATATGACATAGGTGAATGTGCTTAGTCCTTGAATCTACTAGATCTGATCAATTTATTTATGCTAAGTGCTTAAATACATTAGATCAGGGTGAATGTTGTTATGCTCTGTTTTCTCTACGGAGTAGATATTGGTTAAATAACGATGAACTAACGGTGCTAAGTTCTCTATAAAGTATTATAATCATAGATATGTGTCCCAACTAAGGTTGCAGACACCTGATTCCTGCAACAACCCCTGCCTCTACCTCGGGTGAGACTTCATCTTCTTCGTAGGTGTTGCCGAAAGGGCCGGTAGTTAGGGTTTTTTTGGTGCGTTGTTGTAGCGTTGAACCCTAGGTCTGCTCTTGTGCCAACAAATGGTTCTGTTGCCAGGACCTGAAACTGTGATTGTTGGGAACTGAGCAAGAAGAAGCTTTGTGCAAAGATCTGACCTGAAATTGTGAAAGCTCTTTGTGTATATATGTTTCTCTAGTGTGCAGTACTCTACTTAGTTTGATAGGCTCTGTGCTAAGGAAAATAAGTCCGATCTAAAGAAAAGAGGTAAGATCTGAAAGCTTTCTGCTCTGAGAAAGGTAAAAGTGAGATTTTTTTATTAAAAGAGGTAAGATCTGAAAGCTGTGTTCGCTGATAAAGGTAAGAATATTGAAAACTTCTATATCTGAAATCTTTGTGCTTTCTAGAAGTAAGATAAGTGGAAATTGTTGTTTCAACAGTATTGATCTATGTATGTTTGATAGATTTTGTCCTAGCTTAAAAACTAGGGCATTAATAGATGAAAGAATATTTGATATGAGTAGATATGATAAGAATAGTGAAAAATATGTTATACCTATGCATAGAAAGAATGCTTGGACTAATAAGTGTATGCGAGATCCTAAAAATAAATATTTGCAGGTTAGCTACCATGATCCTAGTGCACAGTACAGGAAAGGCTGGGGATCATTTAAAAGAAAGAGAGGATTAACCCTCTGTTACAGTTGCATAAAACCAAGACATCTCGCTAAAGAATTCCCTGGGAGAAGACCTAGTTGTCTTTGTTGTAAAGCTATGAACCATGAAGTATTGGATTTCCCTAGAATGATTGCTAAGGTTGAAAGAATGAATATGAAACAAGAAAACCCTAAGGTAGATCTAAAAACTAATATTATGACAGAATCCCAGAAAGAATTAGAGAAAGTATTGTTACAGATGAGAGAAACCCTGAATGACCATCGACATGTCAGATTACCCAATATATTAAAAGAAAAAGAATGCCTTGAAGAAAGAATAGGAGACTTCGACATTGACTGTGTTTTAGATGAGGAAACATAGGTGAATATCATGACAGAGAGAACTTGGGAAGCTAAAGGGAGGCCTGCTATGATTCCTTCACTGGGAGGAATGGGATTATTCAAAGGAAAATTGATAACCCTATGTGGAAAGCTCGCTCAGATACCTATGAATGTCAATGGAACTTCGACAGAAGAGCATTTTGAGATCATTAAATTTATTTAGGACAACGCTCCATTTACCATGTTACTAGCAAGACCGTGGATTGAAAGAGATCAAGCCAGAAGGAATGAAGAAGAAAAAGTCTTAGAACAGAAGAAGCAAAAGTCAAAAGATTTTATAACTAGAAGGATCACACACTTGATTAAAGAATAGGAGAACATATCACAACTATTTAACAACAACGACATAGATGTCGAAGTTGCAAGAAAACTAGAGGACCCACAGAAGATTGAAATACCTATTCTAGATAAAGAAGAAGTATTACCCTTGAATCCTAGGAAAGAATCTCAACAACGCGAAGGAACTATGCCAAAAGAAGATAAGAATCAGAATGAAAAAAGGCATATCGAGATGAAGCTCACTGGAAGGAAGGCTAGAAAACTAAGTAAGAAGAGAGCTAAGATTCCAGAGGGAACCTCGCAAGAGGAAAATTTCCAAAATTGGAGCTTCGTCGAGATATCATAACAGCAACACATGGCTCGTCACCATGGCGAAGAAATATAGTTGTTGGGGACATTATAGTCGTTAGACCAACGCTCTGAATGGGAAGAAATGCATTTATGGTCAGACAACTCGCCATCTGACTGTTGGGACCGCGCCATAACAGACAGAACATAGTTAATGAAGGAGTATAACCCATTGCAAGAGATCTCTTATTGAGTTACCTATTTATCCCATCGCGCTATGCACCAAGAACACTTTTTCCAACCCAGAGTTTGAGCCCACAGACTAAGTTGATTTTGCACAGTGATCATTGCACTCTTTCTCTCTATCCCATTACTATTTCTAAGTTACCCTTCGAACCTGAGATTGTTAACCCCGAGTGTGTATGTCGGACGAGTTGAGCACTGCACAGAAAGTTGTTGAAGAATTTATGATCGACCTCATGACTGAAAGAGTCATGTCGATGTCTACAGGTGTACAAGCATCATCAAGAGGACTGTCAGCCTCTTCGTCCACTGCTCGCGAAGCTGGACCATCCCGACCATCCGATGAAAAGCGAACCAAGCACAGGGATGATATAGCAAATTCCAAATTGATCCTAACCATATTACCTGCCTACATACCACCTCTGAGTGGCGCAGTAAATCAAGACAGCGTGTGCAGTGATTTCAAATACACCTTGGTTACGGTGCACCTCACGAAGGGGATATGTGCAGTTTGAGCAGACCAAGATAAGATTGCAGCGTTGAAGTTTAGTGACTTCAACCTCGAATATCACAATTTCTATAACATGCTCGCCCCACATAAGTACTTGACCAGAGCTAAGGGGAAGAATTCAAGGATAATCCCCCAGTCGTGGACTATGAACCTCGCATAGTCCACCTTGTTGAACGTCATGAAGATTCCCCACTTTGGTCGACACTAGGAAGTTAATGCCTGTGTCAAGTTGTTGCTTTCTTGTTAACATGGCAGATATTTGTGGCTAAACCACCATATCGAATCACAGGGTTAAGTATGCAAGGACATGATCAGCAGGAGTTTTACCCTGTAAAATTCATGGATAGCGCTCTATCACAGAAGATCAAGGACACTTATGGTGATGTCAAGAAGGGAACATGAGGCTACAAGGTAGATTATATCCATAATGGTGTGGTGCACCTCGCCTGTCAGTTGATTGCAGGGAATTTAGGACGAAAGAACCGACCTACCCAAGTCACTGGTTTTGTAGTCAACCTCACAGGGAAGTGCACGGAAGGCCTTCAGATGAACTGGGAAAATTACCTGGTGAACCAGTTGGAACTCGACTGTAGAGAATCACATGATCAAGGATATGAATTTCATTTTAGCTAGCTCTTGATCCTTATAGCTTTTATTGCTTGGGAAAGGTCGAAAGGTGCAACCTTCTCGGACATTGAGCCATTTGAACTGTTGGTCACGAAGTTCGCTATCCTTTGGTATTCAAGCGATATGAATAAACAGTGGCAGTCAAATGTTTTTTTTCATACCTACTACGAGCAGTTGAAGATATCCACATAATCTGAGCCTTGCATGACTTCGAACACTCTACATCAGTTTAGGCCTTTGATGAAGTTCAGCGCAGATCGACATTTTATTTACATCACAGTGCGCATCGATGAACACAAGAAACAACTTCAATCCTACTATAATATGATGGAGGAGGACATAGAGGAGATCACTAAGGATTGTTCATAATATCTCCTTATTCCAGCAGACTCTGCAGAGATATCCGACATCGACAACCCAGAAAATGCGTAGGATACACCCAAACCTAGTAAGACAAAGAAGATCGAAGAGATCCAAGGATTATACAGTGCATCCATGAAAACTTCTTCCATATCACCAGAGCAAGGAGGTGATGGAAAACAGTTAGATGACAAAGAATTCGAACAGAATTAAGGAGACGAGGTTGATCCCCTGAAGAAGAGGAAAGGTTTGCCTCTGAAACCTTCTTCCCAGAAGAAATCGAAGGCCACCATGACCAAGATGCAGACTGTCCTCACTTCCGATGACTTCGACTTCCTCATAGTATCCCTGCAAGATGCTTCACTGGAAATAGCAGAGAAACAAGAAGCAAAGCAAGAGGAGATGTATGATTGAATTGAGACTGAACTCTGGGGGTACAGCAGGCCCTACAGTTTATCCACGCAGTCTCCACTTCATCGGGAGAACCAGAATTGGGAGATGTTTCAACCCAACTCCACCGCCTAGCCAATACAATTGAACCTCACCTTCGACAAGCAACGGAAGAAATAGAGAAATCCACCCAGGCTTTGACAAAAGTACAAGGAGTACTCGTAGAGCAATGCAGTGTTGTAGAACAAGAAAATTTTTCTCTCCAAGCGAAGTTTGATGAAGAAAAAGAATAGCTACAACAAGAAAAGGAACAGTTGCTCGCAGAGAAACTTAAAGTAAAAGAGGCGGTCAACAGAGAACTTTTCTCTGTGACAGTCTTAGAAATCAAGGCAAAAGACTGAGCTACACAGTAGGTGAACCATCTCGCATAAGCCATCCAACAACTACAACAACGCATAGCAGATTTGGAGCTACGCACTGTAACTAAGACCCCACAAGATGTAAGAGACCATAGAGAAGAAATCGCCTGGAGTGCAGTTGAAAGGCTAAAGACTCTTACCCTAGAATGTAAGAAACTCACTAATCACAGTGCCCAGACCTATGAACAACTCATGGAGAACCTGGAATTGAAGGCACTAGAATCACGACCCCAATAGGCGAAGTATCAAGCCAAAAAGATACAGGCGCAACTGAAGCCCCTGTTAGTTGTGGAAAGAATGAAGCTCTCCCAAGAGAAATGCACCACACAGCAGCAGATCCACACTATCCAAAGAAGAGTTATGGAGGTAACTCAGAAACTCCAACCTGTACAAGAAAAGGCTTACCAATTGTTTACATAGGTAGAAGGCCAAGGAGCAGAGCTAGAGAAGGTTGTCACTACAGTTGAATAGCATCTAAAGGGACCTATCAACGATGCAGTCATCCAAGAGTTCGTTGAACATGAGGCCATAGCACAACAACAAGTTGAAGCATCTCAAGCCAATCTCAAGGATTTCGAAGTAGAACTGGTCAGACTAGAGTGACTCGGGACGAGTCATAGGTGAGTGTTGGGGGCCTGTTGGCCCTTGACCAAGTTTTGGGAGATCCTTGGTCAAGTTGAACTATTTCGGGACTTCGACAGCCTATCGAAGGCAGAGCGCAAGATAAAGTAGATATCGCGGGATCTAAACCTCTTTTTGGGTCCTTTTTGGGATTTGGGAATATGTAACGGGTATGGGAATGTTGGCCCATGGGTTTACCCATGCTTAGGCCTATTTTGTAATATATAAATAGATGTCTAGGCGATGTAAAGAGAAGGAGAAGAAGAGGCATCTATGTGATGTTGTGATAAGTGCAAGTGTGGTTTGCAAATGCTTTGTGCATACTGTGAGAGACTTGCAGAGCTAAGTGCAAGTGGTTTTAACAGACTATGAAGGGCTTTGTGCTGTAATGCAAGGAAGAAGGATCTAGCGAGTTGCACAGATATTTTGTCCTATGCGGAGTAGGTTTTTGAGGCTCTATGCATGTAACCTATTGAAGAAGCTAATAAAGATGAAGAGTTGGTGGACGTATCCCCGGGGTGGGGGTGACCCACGTATATGTTGTGTTGCTTTTTTTTGTGCAATGTGTTGGTATACTTATGTGTTATCTGCTAAGTGTTTGATATAGATAGATAGATATATTTTTTTATGCTTTGTGCTTATGATGAATCTGGATGCTAGATCTGACATAGGTGAATGTGATTAGTGCTTGAATTTGCTAGATCCGATCCCTTTATTTATGCTAAGTGCTTAAATACATTATATTAGGGTGAATGTTGTGATGCTTTGTTTTCTCTGCGGAGTAGATATTGGTTAAATAATGATGAACTAACGGTGCTAAGTTCTCTATCAAGTATTATAATCACCGATCTGTGTCCCAGCTAAGGTTGCATATACCTAAGTCCTGCAACCACCCCTACCTCTACCTCGGGTGAGACTTCATATGCTTTGCAAGTGTTACTGAAAGGGCTGGTAGTTAGGGTTTTGTTGGTGCGATGTTGTAGCATTGAACCCTGGGACTTCCCATGTTGCAACATCATGGAAAATGTGTTTACCGGTGCAAACGTTTCTTGTAAAGAGATATGTACGTATACCGCTTTGTTTAAAGAGTTTTGTGACATTTGTTTCTAGTCTTACAAGGAAATTCTAGGCATAGACCCTCGTATTGTTCAACATGAAATTATAAAATAAGAAAATGATAAGCCTATTCGACAAAAGTTGTGACCTGTGAACCCAAGAAAGGAGACAACAATTAAGGAAAAGGTAGAGAAGCTACTTAAGACTAGTTTCATCTATTTGGTTCCCCTTACCGAATGGGTGTCAAATCCCTTTCTTCTGGATTAGAAGAAAGGAACTATTCACATGTGTATGGATTTCCATGATATGAATAACCATGTCCTAAAGAAAAATTCCCTGCAGCATTTATAGACCATAATATAGACATGTTTGTAGGAAGCAAAAAACAACTGTTTATGGATGTATTTTCTGGTTACAATCAAATTGAGATCCGACCTGAGGATCAATATAAATTGTGTTTATATGTCCTTGGGTTACTTTCGCATACAAGAAGATGTTGTTTGTACTTAAAAAGTATAGGGATATGTTATAATGGGCTATTGTGTTCTCTTTTCATGATTTGAACCATATTATTGAGGATTATATGGATGATGTCACTACTCACTCTTGCAAGAGATAGATCATCCAGCTCATCTTTGACTTATTTTTTTATAGATGTCGCTACGATCACATTCATTTAAATTCAAACAAGTGCATATTTCTTGTCATTTAGAGGCATATGTTAGTATTCATTGTTTCCAACAAGGGGATCATGGTTGATCCATTGAAGGTTGAGAGAATAATTCAGCTTCCTCCCCCACGGAATATACGTCAACTTCAGAGTCTAGAAGGAAAATATAATTTCCTTTGTCACTTTATAGCTAATTATGCTGAAATAACCAAGGGATTTATGTTCTTATTGAAAAAGGAGATCCCTTTTGTTTGGGACAAGTTCACACAATGATCCTTTGATGCACTCAATAACACACTTGTTTCTACTTTTTTGCTTAGTTCCCTAGACTATTGCAGGGATTTCTTGTTGTACATTGTTGTAGAGGAATTCACTATTGGCATGGTGTTGGTTTAAGAAGATCATGAACTCCAAGAGAATGTCATATATTACCTCAATCATATTTTGATTGGTCCGTAACTAAAGTATTCACATGTTGAGAAATTGGCTTTGGAAGCAGTGCACGTTGTCCAAAGACTTTGGAACTATATTATTTTATGTAAGAGTAATATGATTTTCGATGTTAATCCATTTGAATACATCCTCACACAACATATAATTGGGGGAAATTATAACAAATGGATCGTCATATTACATGAATTCAAGTTGGACTTCGTACCTACCAAGTCCAAGAAATCATTGATCTTCGTAGAGCTCATATCGGAGTTTCCTTGGGAGGATGAGGTAACCATTATTATGGACTCATTTTCGGATGATAATATTTTCCTTATCGCTTCCATGGATCCTTGGTATGGGGATATCCTTGTATATCTCAATGCTTTGAAGTTTTGTTCGCATTATTCACGAGATGAACAATTCCATATTTTCCATCAAGTGAAGAACTACCTCATCATCGATGGCACTTTGTATTGTCGTGGGGTCAATTCAATTCTCTATCATTGTTTGACTCATGAAGAAGTGAAATATGTGCTTAATGATTACCACAGTGGAGCATTTGGCGGTCATCTATCTAGGTTGGAAACATCCCAAAAAATCATGCACATTGGATACTTTTGGCCGATGATCTTTAAAGATTGGTTTGAGGTGGTCAAACAGTGTCACCCTTGTCATATAGTCTCCCGAAAGATACGGGCACATCCTGCTCCATTTTTTTCTATCATCATTGTTGGTCCCTTCACCAAGTGGGATATTTATTTCATGACATGCCACCCACCTTTGACTAGGAGGAATCAATATATTATCATGTATGTTGATTAATTTATGAAGTGGGCAGAGGCCATGCCTATGTTCATGAATGATGGTGAGATTGAAAAATTATGTATATTCAATCAGATAATCGCCAGGTTTAGAGTTTCAAGAGAGATTGTTACTGAACATGGTAGTCACTTTCAAAACTGAATGATGATGGATTTATCATCCAAATTGGTTTTTAATCGAGAGCATTCATGTTAAGAACCAAATATCAATATAGCATAGAAAAACCTCAGAAAAAGTACTCAATGCCTTGAAAAAGAGATAATTTCAGATAATAAGCCTCTTCGAGGGGGAAACCTCCTTTTACCCCACTTAAATGTTCAAGTACAAG
>SNQJ01S0024844.1:17271-44312 GCA_010110895.2 Picea sitchensis | reverse complement strand
AAAGTACTCAACGCCTTGAAAAAGAGATAATTTCAGATAATAAGCCTCTTTGAGGGGGCAACCTCCTTTTACCCCACTTAAATGTTCAAGTACAAGATGATTCAAAATGAAAATGTCTCCTTGGTATATATAAGAGACTAGGAACTATAATTACAACTAATGGCCTAAAGCCGACATAAATAAAATAACATTACTAATCTAATATGACTCAATTATGGGGTAATGAGCCAATATTAGGGCTTAACAATTCATATCCTTATTATCCACAAGAAAATGGTTAAGTAGAGACCATTAACAAGTTCCTTAAGACCATACTTCAATGGAATTTCAATGTGAGTAAATCAAATTGGCATATGATGCTATATCCAGTGTTATGGTCGTATCATACCTAATTTAATAATGTGATGGGATTCTCTCCTTTCCAACTCATGCAATGGAAGTCATGTTGATTGAATGTGAAATTCCTTCATTGAAGATTGTTGTAGATCTTCTTATTGACATGACTGAATTAGAAGCATCTCTTTCTCACTTGGAACATCTCGATGAGTAGTTTCGTTATGTTTCTGCAATGAATGAGACACACAAGAAGCGTGTCAAGATTCAATACGGTAAGTCTTTTCACCTAAGGATTTTTTTCGAGGAAGACCTTGTTTTGGTTTAGGATCAAGACAAGGATGCATTGGGAATAGGAAAGTTTAACCCAATATTGCATGGTCCTTACATTGTGAGGTGTTCCCTTAGGAATGGATCTTATGAATTATCTTATTATGAAGGTAATGTGTTATTGAAGTTTAGAAATGTGTTGTAAATTGTGTTTTCATTGATGTCAAAGGATGCAATTCATATCATAGGCAGGGGGAGACAATGAATGCCTAGGCATAAATACCCTATATGAATAATAGGTCCAAGGGTCAAACCAGAATCATACAATCGAGGAAGCATATATATTTCAAATCAAACCAAACATAAGTAATCGGGTATGTACTTGTTTGACTCTGCATGAATGGAAGTGAGAAGAAATCACATATGTAAAGAATTCCCTTATACATTGATGGGTCTCTATGTGCGAAAATTATTGCGTGTTGTCGAGCTTCTATAATTGTTCATTTTGCATCTGGATGAAGTGGTTGAGCGAGACAATCCCATGGAAGAGTCTTTGTGGAAGAATGATTACAATTTGTTGAATCTCAACGAAGTAAAGAATGCACAATAAATGAGCAACAATGAAGTCTTGGATAACCAGACCAAAGTAAATGGAAAAATCACTTTTATGTGATTCGAATGTGAGAAGAAAATCCATGGAACTGTGTCCAAGGCGTTAACTTTTGATATGAATAATGGTAGACTTGTAAGAGGTTAAATATTGACCTTTGGTAATAAGAAATCAACGGCTAATATCAGAGATTGGGGTATGGCACTTGGTGGGCCAACTCAACCACGTCGACACCATTATAGAAACCTCATTAGTTCCATGTGTTGGGACACGTATTGATGCCATGTCATCTAGTTGGAATGAAGAATACATCTGCATGGAAACCACCTCATATTCCACATAAACACAAGATATCTCAAAAAATGGCTAAGTGTCAAGACATCGTAGAAAAAGTGAGCAAGACAGAGAATTGGGAGTATGTGGAGAAATGGGTGTGAACCCACGGACTCATGGTAATATTTTGAAAAATGGATAAGTACCAAGAATCATTTGGATAGACGTGAAATATAAAAAAATGGATAAGTATCAAGAATGGATTGGTCAGATGATGATGTAGAAAAATAATGAAAAGAGCATGAACACGTGGACCCGTGGTCAGATCTTGGAAAATTGACTAAGTACCAAGAATGGATCGGTTGGACAAATAATTATTGAGAAATGGTTAAGTATGAAGATTGTATCAGTCAGACTAACGAGGTCACAAGAATCGGGAAAATATCTTAGACCCGCAAACCCACAGTAGGATTTCATAGAAATGAAAATGACTAAGTATGGAGATATCTCACAGAGCATAGTGAGAATTGAAAAATCAACTAAGTATGGAAGACCCGTGGTGAAGAGTTCAAAAATCTACTAAGTTCCAAAGAGATCGTGGAGCATGACGAACTATGAGAAATCGTCTAAGTATGACGAATCAATCCTATGGCCTAGGAGGATTCCACTTTCACATATTAGACGACCCAGAGGGTGAAGATAAGATGGTCCAAGAGGTCACTATGGGTCACAAATTGGATGGTCCAGAGAGAAAGAGATCATACGAGTCATGATGTCTCGTAGACCCATGGTGAAATTATTGGAAATGCATCTAAGTGTAGGTGCAAAATGAGTGCGACGGAATGCAAAGGTACAGTCTAGAGGTCACAGAGGTATGAAGAGATATTCCTCAAACCCGTGATCCCAAAGTGAGACTTAGAGAAATTTTCTAAGTATGGGTAGTGATTAGATCGACAATGGAGATTCAATCAAGGACCAAATCGAATGGATGTTAAGTGTTTCACTACCCCGATCGTCCGAACATCTCGGGGAATGAGAACACAAATAGACTGTCCACTTTTAATATTGGTTTAATCTAATGGTTGTTGATCCATGAGGATGTGTTGCATGTTTTGGTGGATATAGAACATATCAACAATCTAGATCAAATCAATAAATGATCTGATGGTGGCTAAGTGTTAAGGGAGTATAGCTTAATATTGAGATCCCGATGGTCCTGATATGAAGGATATTAGATCGACGGTTGAGAGTTAATCTGAGGGAATATTGGATGGTTTTTTAGCGTCATGGTTCATGCTCTGTCCATATAAGAAGATATCATGTGATTTAGAAGGATTATTAATATCTTGGTTTTGAGAAGATTGGAAGCTGACTCTGTTAACATACATTTGTATGTGGACAAACTCGTGGATGTAGGAAGTGTATAAATAACGTTGTCATGGTTTTTTTATGGTGTGTGTGTGGATAAAAGTGTAAGTAAGGATTGTGCAGAAGAAGCTCTGAGGCTCGAAGGTTCGAGGATGCTAAATAATGAAAGGAATATTGTCTAAGGGTGGTTGGGAGGTGTAAAGACAAAGGAGATGCTAGAAATATGAATATTGAGAACAGTGACATTAGAGACGAAGTGGAAGACTTGTGTAAGTTAAGGCTTAAAGTAAATGGATAATCTAGTATTGTTCACAGCTTGAGTGGATTGGTGTCTCTTGCAGGTTAGTGCCTTGAAAAATCATTGTTAAGTTGGTGCTTAGACAAGGGTATTGGTGTCTCCTACAGGTTGGTGTCTGTAAACATTATTGTTGATTTGGTGCTCATTCAAGGAGATTGGTGTCCCATGCAGGTTGGTTCGTGCAAGCAGTGTAATGGTAGGTTTGTGGCTACAAGATTTTATAAATAATTTTGTAATGTGGATTATATTTTTGTATCTGCATTTATCATTAACTTATTATGGCTGATGAAGTAATAAATTGACAAAGATTGTAACAAAAATAAAAATAGTCTTATATTGATTCACACCCCCTCTCATTATAAGTAAGTGTGCCAACAATTGGAATTAGAGTGGGTTCCTTCAGAACCAGTCTAACCATTAGAAGGTGAATCCCTATAGCACACATGGATAAGGAAGGTTTTTATACAAACAAAGATCCATTATTCGATGGATCAAATTATGCATTTTGGAGAATAAGAATGAAAACCTATATGATGTCTTTTGGATTGGAAGTATGGAGTGTAGTTGAAAATGGTTACATGGCTCCAACAATCCCACCTAGAATTTCAACTTCTATAAGACTCAGTGACAACAACTCTAAATCCAAGAATGAAATTATGTGTGGTATGGAAATATAAATGTTTTCCAAAGTCATGCATTGTTCCTCAAAAAAAGATATATGGGAAAAATGACATAAAATTTATGAAGGAGACGACAAGGTCAAGAAGGAAGAGTTACAAATCCATAGAGGACAATTTGAGACTCTCAATTTGAATGAAGAGGAGAATATTGCAACTTATTTTCTACGTGTTGATGATATTGTCAACCCTATTAGAGGATTTGGTGAAGATATTGATGAAACCATTATTGTGCAAAAAATTCTTAGAACACTTCCCTCAAAATTTAATCCCAAGATATCTTCCATTGAATAATTAAAGGACCTAAACACATCGACAATGGATGCATTGCATGGAATCCTCACTGGATATGAAATGAGGATAGAATAGGATAAGCCAAAAAAGAAGGAAGAAACCTTCAAGGCATCAAAGAAGACAGAGATTGAAGAATACAAGACAAGTGGCAACTCATACATTGAATTAGATGAGGAAGAAGCCAACTTTGTCAGGAAGCTCAAAAGAGGATTAAACAAAAAAAAATGTAAGCTTCCCTTTATGTTTTAACTGTGTAAAAGTAGGACATTTTTCTGCTAAATTCCCTTACAATAATAAAAATAATGAAAAATATTACAACCTCAAAAGATACAGGAAGCGAAAGACTGAAAATAAAATAAAGTTATCTAGACAAAAGAAGAGTCTATATACCAATGAAGACAACATATCTTTAGATGATAGTGACAATGAAATAGAATAAATTATATTTATGGGTCTAGAAACAAATGCATATGTCCTAGAAAATGGAGACAAAGATTCCACAGAAGAAAACAATTATGAAGTTGATGGAGAAATAAACCTTGAAGCATAACTCATTAGTGCCTTAGAAGAAATAGATAGACTCAAAGAAAAGAACAAAAATAATAAAAAGGAAAAATTGAAAAAATATAAAGAGGAGGAACATGATCTTGAAGAAACAGAAAAGGCAATGATTCCTAAAGGTTCAAGTAGAAAAGGAAAACAAAATTGAAGAATTCTTAAAATCCCAACTAAAATAAAAAGAGGATATATGCAGTGATCTAGAATATGGAATAGCTTATCTATGAAAGGAGTTGGAAACATGACACACCAATATGAAATTTGAAAATATCTCTACAACCTTGAATGAAATCCTAAATCATCAAAGATCGCCATTTGACAAGATTGGTCTTGGGTACAGTGAAAAGAAGGAATCTTCTAATGAAGAAGCCTCAACCCATTTAAAACAATCAAGTAAAGAAAGTACCAAGAGTTATGCTAATATAATCAAGAATTTTTTCAAGGTTGAAGACAACAAGAAGAAATATCAGTATGTTCCACAAAAGTAAATAATCAGGAAGACTCTCCTATCAAGATGGAATCACACAATTAGGTAGGAAAACTCTTTGTTTGGCTATTGTTACTCTTACAATGGTTTTGGTCATAAAACAATAGATTGTAGAACGAATGTAAGAGACAATTATTTGAGGAACAACAATAGAGATACCCATGGATTCTCAAGGAGGAATTACAATCCATTTCCCCCTTTGTTGAACTATAACATCATATGTCATAAGTGCAACAATTTTAGACATATAGAAAAATTATGCATAAGTGATTTCGAAAAAGATCAAAAAGAGGAAGTCTCGACAATCATGAAATTAAATCAGGAACAAAGGGAAAAAACAGAAATAAAAATCCATGTTCGTTCAAGCTTCACTTCGATCACAAAATAATAAGGACAAGTAGGTAAATGACAATGATTCTCTAGTCACATGATAGGAGACAGAACAAAGTTTATCACCTTGAATAAGAACGAAGGAAATATCACCTTTAGGGACAATGGAAGTTCGAAGATAGTTGGAAAAGGCACTCTTAGTCTTGATAATCGAAGAGATAAGGTTGAAAAGGTCATGTACATTAAAAAATTGAAACACAATATTCTCAGTGTAAGCTAGATGTGTGGTCAAGGACATAATCTTACATTTAACTCGCAAGAATGTGAGATCAGAAAATAAAATTCAGGAAAGTTGATTGCAAAAACTATCATAAATCCAAACAATGTATATATTCTTGATGAAATCAATGGAGAAAAATTCTTTATGGCGAAGATAGATGAAATTTGGTTGTGGCATAAAAGAATGGGACATACTAACTTTGACAACTTGGTAAAAATCAATATCAATAATGCAGTAAGAGATATGCCATAGATCACAAAATCTTCAAACACAATTTGTAAGGAGTGTCAGCATGGAAAACAATCAAGGATGAGCTTCAAGACAAAGGAATATACAACATTGAATCCATTGTTACTTGTTCATACAGATCTCTATGGACCAACAAGAACAAAAATATTACAAGGAGAAAGCTACTTTATGGTACACATTAATGATTATACAAGAATGACTTGGGTTACGTTTCTCAAAAATGAATCTGAAGCATTTGAAAAATTTTAAGCATTCAAAGATTTAGTTATGAATGAGACAGATCTAAAAATAAAATTCTTAAGGTCAGATAATGGAGGTGAATTCACAACCAATGAGTTTGAAGAATTCTTTGAAACACATGGAATAATAAGACAATATGTAGCTACAAAAACTCCTCAGAAAAATGGAGTAGTTGAGAGGAAAAATAAACATGTACAAGATATTGCTAGAACAATGTTAAATGAAGAAGGATTATCAGACAATTTTTGGAGAGAAGCAACTCACACTACTATTTAAGATCTAAATAGAGGGAAAAACGGATTCAATAGTGACAATACACCCTATGCATTATGGAAAGGTTGACCAACATCTATCAGACACTTTAGAATATTTAGAAGCAAGTGTGACATTAAATGAGAGGATGGGAATCTAGGCAAATTTGACTCAAAAACAGAAGAAGGAATGTTTCTTGGTTATTCCTCAAGAAGCAAAGCGTGTAAATGTTACAACAAAAGACTACAAAAGATTGTTGAAAGAATAAATGTTAGAGTAGATAAAGAAAGACCACAAGGAACCAATTGGAAGAAGAGGAAGAAATGGATTACAACATAGAGAAGGAAGAATAAGAAGAAGAAGAAACATAATGCCAAGATACAAAAACACCATTAAGTTTTGTGCAGAAAAATCATCTAGAAAACGTAATTCTTGGTGATAAACATGTTGGGACTTAGAATAGGATAAATTTGCAATCAATTCCGAATAGATGAATCTTTCTTTGCTATCCAAAATAGAGACAAAATTATTTGCAGAATCTAGTAATGATCAACATTGGATAAATGTTATGGAAGAAGAGTTAAATCAAATTGAGAAAAATGGGAACTTGTCCCAAGGCCCAAAGATAAAAATGTGATTGTGACAAAGTGGGTATTCATAAATACGTCAAATGAAGATGGAAAAGTAATAAAAAATAAAGCATGTTCGTTCTATAAAGGGTATGCTCAAGTAGAGGGTATTGACTTTGAAAAAACCTGTTTCTCCTATCGAAAGACTAGAGGTGATTATAATTTTTTTGGAATTTGCAAGTTTCAATCATTTCAAGGTGTATCAAATGGATATCAAGTCAACATTATTGAATGGATATTTAGAGGAAGAAGTATACATTGAACATCCAAAAGGATTATTATTGTCAGGAAATGAATATTTTGTTTACATATTGAAGAGAACACTTTATGGATTAAAACAAGCTCCCAGAGCATGGTATTCAATACTTGACAAGTACTTGCAACAACAAGGTTTCAAAAGAGGAACATTAGATATTCATATGCACATCAAAATAGACAATGCAGAGATGTTAATAATTGTATTTGATATGGATGATATAATTTTTTGAAGTAATGCTAATAAGATGAGCCAAACATTTGCAGAAGAAATGAAAAACTAATTTGAGATGTCCATGCTTGGAGAATTGACATTATTTTTGGGACTGTAGATTACTCAAACTAGCAAAGTCATATTCATTTCTCAAACAAAATATATAAAATAGATTATGAAGAATTTTGGAATGGAATATTGTAAGAATGTCATCACACCCATGGTCACTGGCTATAAGCTAAGTAAAGAATATGAATCAAAGGAAGAAAATCAAAACCTGTATAGATCCATGATAGGAATTATTTTGTATGTGAAAACTTCAACACCATATATCATGCAAGAAATAGATTTAGTTGGAAGGTTTTAAGTTGCATCAAAGGGAACCCATGTTTATTGTTATTCATATTCATATATCTAAAATCCATGTTGGACTTTGGTCTATTGTTATGACCCAAAGGGATCATATATAAGGATAAATGTATATGATATGACCCCAATGGGGGGCATATATGGGCCTAAATGTACATATAATGTGTAAACATATATGTAATAGGGTCGTCCTAATAGTAAAGGGGCCTCATGTGAAAGTATAAATATGTATATATAGATATGATGTATTCATAATTGGACAGCTGTGAATTGTGATGTATGAATGTATTTGGTTATGTGGAGGAGGTTCTCCTATTGTTTAAAGAGTTATTTGTAACTTATCTATCTTGGCGTTGTGCTCCATGTTCACATTCTGTACATGGTGTGTACGTTTGTTCTGATATGATATTTTAAGCATTTTCTTCATTACACCAAGATTATTGTAAGTGATAGAGATCCAATTTTCATTGAAATTTTTTGGATTGAATTATTTTGTTATTTGGGTACTCAATTGACTCATAACTCATCTTACCATACTCAATCCAATGGGAAAATTGAGATTGTGATTAAATGTCTAGGAGGATATATTCATTGTTTTGCATCTGATAGACAAACACAATGGGTCAAGTGGTTTCCCTTGGCAGAATGGTGGTACAACACATCCTTCCATACTTCATCAAACATGTCCCCATTCCTAGCATTATATGGATATCATCCTTCATCCATCACATCTCTCTACAAACAGATTGCAAAGGTTTGGGAAATGGAGGACCACATAGTATTATAGCATATTTTTCCATACTTCATGCATCTTTCTTTGATGGTCTTCAATTTCCCTCTGTAGACTTCATTTCCCCTTTTTGTCCACTCCAGAGCTAAAAACACACATTTTTGTACATGTACGCAACCTAGCAGTTATACAGCTCGTATATACGAGAAAAACCTCTCTATGGCTAGGGGAAAACCAAAACAGATGGAATGACACCCATAAATCAACTCTGATATCATGTATGCTATATATATGAAATGTTAACAAGAGAAGGATAGAATCCTACCTGGTTCAGATGTCCAAAGAAGACCACCATTGAGCACACGACCCAAAGTTATATGCCTGCAACTTGTTCTCAACAACCAAGATACGCAAGCATGTGGTAATGATATATAATGTTAGCATATAAATAAGTATAATCCATTACCATACATATAAAATATGGCCATGGCGAGAAATGCAAGTATTTGCAAGATATCAATTGGACGATAAAAGAGTATTTCTATTAATGTAATCAATATACGTACATAGGTGAAAAACTTATGTAACGACACATATCGAAACTGAGAAAATAAGTCCTCCAACTGGGCCTCCACCACTTCAATACTCCACAAAGGCAAGCTCACAAGTAGGAGTCAATGACTTTCTCCATCACAATATAGGAAGAGCTTGGGGGCTGAACACAAGAAGTTCAAACTTTCAAGGACAAAGGGATGCAGACTCAATTGAGGTGAAATTTCTCGAGAGTGTATTTGCTCTCAATATTATTATGAATAATGCAAGTCTTGTATATGGCTCAATTTATAGCCTCCAAATGGAATTGAAGGTTCGAGTTGGAGATTTTCTTGTATATGGAAGGTCAAGGATCATGGATCTCATGACATGGCATGGAAACCTGGTGGATTTTTTAATTTTTGAGCACCAAACCAGATGTATGTGGGATGTATTGGAGCAACCCACGTATAAACGAGCTTTATAACTGCTAGGCCATGTACATGTACAAAAATGTGTGTTTTTTAATCTTTGGAGTGAACAAAAAAGGGGAAATGAAGTCTGCAAAGGGAAATGGAAGACCATCAAAGAAAGATGCATGGAGTGTGGAAAAATATGCTATAACATATGCCCCATAATCTGTGAGGTCATAGGAGTATCTACGATGGACGAAATACATTATAATTCCCAGAAGTGGAGTAATGAAGACTCAACTAGAAGTATTAGTTACTCATGAGAATATTACAATTAATATTGACTTTTTACACATGGCTGCCAATCTGAATTACACTATAGATCCATGTGGATATATATCAAATAGTTGTTCATGTCCATGAATAGGAAATTTAATGTGGGCATATTCCATAGGCTTTCATAGTCACGAACAAGGCATAGTGGAGTCCAGTCTCAAAATCAACCGAATATATATGTATACAATGGAGTACAATCTGATCTTCCACGATCACCGAAGTCATATAGGTACTGGTCCAATGAAAGACAACAACATATATGGCATGTTTCTACTATAAACTGGAGGTCTTCTACACTATCCACTGAAGGTGCATGTCTACATTATGTGAATAAAGGAGTTGAAGTCGAACACAATGAGACTTCATTTGATTACCGGTCATTAAGGTATACCATTAACAAACGTGAGCCAACTCACCAATAATGAAAGTAGGTGGCAAGGCATGAAGTACATTCAAAAAGTGTGAATAAGGGTGTTGAGGTCGAACACTTGAAGGATCCATCGATCATAAGACATTGATGTATTCCCAACTGTCGATGGTGGGAGAACCTACCACTGATGAATGAAAGCCTCTAGGTACTCATAGGACTCTATATATCTATTCCATAATAGATGAGATGAATTCAATGGAAGGAGACTCATTGAAAGGACAAAATTAATGCATCTCTCATCATCCAGGATGAGGTAAAACAAAATCTTGATAATTAGGAGGAGCTCATACGAATAGGATGTTCATGAACCAATGACCTTGTGCATCTCTCACATGCACCAGATGCAAGTAGTACATGAAAGAGTCCCTCTTAATAACATCCAATGAGAAACGTTGCTGACAAAGGTGAGGAAACCACCAATAGGGCTAATGGAATCCAAGACACTCCATGAATCCCAATGCATGAACAGATTTGTTTCTGTTGAACACAAGGGAAACCCTCTCAGTCAGCGACCAGTGAAGAGATGTCATTTGTTGGTTTCAATGTTACCTAGAAATGATGAAAGTAGTCCCAAGGTGCAAGGTAGGACAACAAATTCATGTGATTCTTAGATTCACTAAGGGTATGGACAACATGAAAATTCAAGAGTTCTGAGGACTGGTCGACACAGGATGATACTTCCTTTGAACAAGAGCCTGAGATAGATGTATAACCCAAGAAGCATAGACTTAACATTGATCATTGACAAAATTATGTGATGTAGGAGGCATCGAAAAACTCTCCATATGGACTGAAAGAATAACCAGCCAGAGGAGTAGACTCTAAGTTACGAGTTCAACTTCCTAAGGTTATGCTAAACCCAAACGTTTTCTGTAATGGACCCAAGAGTTTGTGCTATGCTCAAAGGAGACATGATTTCTGCTGATAGGAGATAATATTATTTTCTCACCCGTCTTTTTTTGGTTTTTTCATAGTCAAAGAAATGTTATGATACATGAGAGGAAATGAGTATCGTGAATAAGAAACTATTACCAAGAAGTGGAAATACCTATGCTTAATGCAAGAGAACACATGAAAGGCATGGACACTCGGGGGGATGTTTCCTCCACAGGTAAAGGGTTTCAAACTACAAAGGATATATGAAAAGGAATTGCTTGGATAGTGATGAGAATTGTTGAGGAAAAAGGCTTATAACGAGAAATCATGAGCCGGAAATAGGCTCAACAATGCAAGAAGGATAATGGGATGCAATTACAACTTAACTCAATAAGTGTCATTTTTCATAGATGTTAGTCCCGTAGGCTCAAAAAAGTATAAAATACTACCCAAGAGAACTCGTCTGTCCAATGGTGACTAGAGTATTCCTTTTTCGTAAATAGTCTACTTGGTCTGTAAAAGGGTTAAACTTATACCAAAATAGACGTCCTTTCAAAACCATTTAACGAGTGTGAAAGGGACAAGCTCACTCGACAATATTTTCATTTTTTTGGGGAGTCGGAAAAGATATTAACCAAGAATCAGAGGGAGTCCCATAGGTAATGGTCAGAATGATATTGAGTAAGAAAATGGGGTTTGATCACAAATTCATATTGGGACTATAAGGGACTCCCAATCCTATGGAGTAACTTCTTCATGGGCACCAAATGTGAAAATTGTTCTAACTAGGATACCCATGTTTCGTAAGTCACTACCACTTAATAATGAGACTTCTAGTAGCATTGAGAAGGTTCTGTGTCACTAATAAATTGGTATGCACTTAGGGCATATGAATCATGGTCATAGGATGATACAGAAATGAAAAGTGGGGTGAGAACCTATCCTATATGTTGGTGACTGAATATACCTTCCAGAGGCACAAACATGCGATATGACATTGAAAATATGTTCAAAAACCCTAGACAAAACCACTTCAAACCAGGTCTTTCATTGCGCTATTAGTCCATAGTAAAAAATTGGTTTATATATATTTCATTTTTTTTTCTTTTTTAATTTGATAATGGAAAAAACAAAACCACCAATATTTTGTATGGTATCATGTATAATAATTATTTTCTTATGTAGACGTAGGTCCGTGATGACCAGAGGGGTTCCCATGACACCATGTTTTTTGTACTTTAAAGGATGAAATATAAAAACATTTGGTCTTCGGATTTACTTATATGTGTTACAATGGATGAATGTACAGATGTGTTTTCTTTACTTAGTTATGTGAAAAATTCCAATCTAAAATGTAATTAGCATATGCATCAGATACTTGATTAGAACTTCTAGGGATGTGATTATAAGTAAGAAAATCAAAGCATCGTTCCAAAATTTGTACCAGTAGGAATCATTGGAGTAAAGTAGGATATCTCACATAGTAGTTATCGTTCAAATGACATACAACTAACTGGGATTCCAGGAGAACATCTAAAGATAAAACACCATGTGAAATGGTGTCACGTAGTGCATCTATGACGACTCTATACTCAACCACATTATTTTTTGATAGCTCCAAACAAACATCGCCTGAAGACACCAATTGTCCCTTGGGTGAATAGTTAACCCAAACGGTGGAAGACAAGTTCCACGTATGACTATTCACACCGTCCATGAATCCTAAGTATAGCGAAGACTCTGTTGTCAACTTCCAACCAAGGGAAATCTCAATAAGCAAGTCGATGATGAAAAAGAGAAGTATATACACTAAGATACACTAAAATACAAAAGGTCACGCCCAAGTTGTTGGTTGTGGAGCCTAATTATATTTTTGATTCATAGGTTTGTTTCAACCATGCTTGGACCCCATTCCCTAATGGGGGGTGTGGGGGGTATTTCCCCCAACAATATTTTCCAGAGGGGGTCCATGGGGGGGGATAAAAAAAAATTTGTAGC
The DNA here is from genome assembly GCA_010110895.2 of Picea sitchensis. Taxonomy (NCBI): domain Eukaryota; kingdom Viridiplantae; phylum Streptophyta; class Pinopsida; order Pinales; family Pinaceae; genus Picea; species Picea sitchensis. The sequence goes on along the minus strand of SNQJ01S0024844.1, from coordinate 31,012 downwards.
CCCCCCTTGGCGAGGGATTCATGGGCAGCGCCCCCGAAGTGAAATTTTGGGAAACATTTCCTTGTAAAATATTGTAATTTTATAGTCAATATGGATTGTTCATTACAAGGTCGCAGGTTTGATGGTAGAAGTTATTTTAGGGATTTTTTCCCTAGAAGGAAACCCTATTTTATGATGGAATTGTATTGCGGCTATGGATTATCGCAAATATTGTATTATGAGAGAAGAGAGTGTGAGAGAAAGAAGAGGAAGTTACAGTGGGTGTGTTGTAGGTTGTATCCCTTCATTTTGTTGTATAATAAAAAGGAAGGACCTGGAAATTTCTTTGGTGGACGTATCCCACACTGGGTGAACCATGTATATCTATGTCTCTATTGTATTGTGTATCTTCTGTTTTTTATCTACGCATTTGTTTTATTTTATTGCTCCATGATCCTGTTTTTCTAACAACTGGTATCAGAACGAAAGCTAACTCGTAAGAAAAGAGGGTTCTTGGTTCGAGTGGGAGCAATGGAGGAATATGGAAAGTTTAGGGTCGACATATTTAACATCCAAAACTACCAGTTATGGAAGATGCATATGGAGGATTATTTATATCAGAAGGATTGATTTCTACCATTGGGAGGAATAGAAAAGACGTCGACGACCATGAAGGAATAAGAATGGTAGGTTCTCGACAGAAAGGCACTGGGAATGATACGACTAAGCCTGGTAGCATCGATGGCTTTCAATATTTCAAAATAAAAGACAACGAAGGAACTTATGGATGCATTGGCTAAACTGTATGAAAAACCATCGACATCCAATAAGGTGTTTCTAATGAAGTGATTATTTAATATGAAGATGTCAGAAGGTGGGTTTGTTGCAGATCATTAAATGAATTTAATAAGTTTACTAATTATCTAAGTTCTGTAAAAGTGAACTTTGATGATGAGGTTAGGGCTCTTCTAATCTTGTGCTCATTTCCAGAAATATGGAGTGGCTTGGTCATGGTTGTAAGTAATTTTTTCTCTGGTTCAAACACTCTAAAATTTGATGATGTTGTTAGTGTTATCCTTAGCGAGGAAATGTGACGAAAAAACACAGGTGAAACATCAGGTAATGCGTTGACTATGGAGAACAAGGGAAGACAAAAGGATAGAGGAAAGGGATCAGGGAACCGTGGTAATTCTATGAAGGCAAGATCCAAATCTAGACCGGTAAAGATAGAGTGTTGTAATTGTGAGAATAAATGACGTCTAAAGAAATACTACAGAGCTCCAAAGAAACAACGAGATGGACAACAGGAGAAAAATTAGGAAGAAAATGTAACTGGTGATGTGTTACACGATGCTCTGATTATTTATGTGGATAATATTTCTGTGTCTTGGGTAGTAGATTCAGGGGCTTCATTTCATGCCACACCCCATAGGAAACATTTTATCGATTATTTTCAAGGTGATTTTGGACAGGTTAATCTGGGTGATGATGCACCATGTAAGATTGTTGGAATGGGTAAGGTACAATTAAAGAAAAAAAATGGAAACCAATGGTTGTTGAAAGAGTTAATACATGTACCATATATAAGGAAATGACTAATTTCAAAAGGGAAGTTGGAAAGTGAAGGTTGTATATCTATATTTATAGATAAGGTGTGGGAGTTCACCAAAGGATCACTGGTGATATCAAAAGGAGAGAAGCTAGGTACATTGTATTTATGTACTAGTAATACTAACTCTTCTATCTCTTTAGCTTATACAAGAGTGGGTACATCACTGTGGAATCATACGCTTGGACACATGGGTGAGAATGGCATGCAGATACTTCACAAAATAAATTTGTTTATAAATCTTAAACAAGTTGATTTGGATTTTTTTGAGCATAGTGTTTATGGGAAACAAAAGAGAGTTAGATTTCTCAGATTCGGAAAATAAAAGAAGAGTGAAAGGTTAGATCTTTTGCATATAGATGTATGGACACCAGCTCATGTATCATCTCTTGGTGTCTCTCATTATTATGTTACTTTTATTGATTATGCAACTAGAAAAACTTGGGTTTATTGCATCTGAAAAAAATCTTATGTTTTTTATACTTTTAAGAAATGGAAAGCTTTGGTTGAGAATGAGACAGGAAAAAGGTTGAAGTATCTCAAATCAGACAATGGAGGTGAATATTGCAGCAAGGATTTTAATTATTATTGTTCATACCATGGGATTCGTAGAGATAAAACAGTTCTAGGAACACCACAAAAAATCGTGTGTCAGAAAGGATGAACAGGACAATGATGGAGAATTCAAGGAGTATGAGATTGGATGTTGGGTTTCCCTTATAGTTATGGGCATATAGTGTAGATATTGTTGTTTACTTAATAAACATAGGAACTTCAAGCTCTTTGGATAGTGGAATTCCATAAGAGGAATGGACAAGTAAAAAGGTAAACTATTCTTTTTTGAATACTTTCGGTTGTGAAACATTTGTCCATATTGATAAAGAAAATATAACAAATCTTGAGGAAAAATCCAAGAAGTGTACCTTTATTGGATATGGTGTTAATGATTTTTGTTATCGCTTATGGGATTATCAAAATCACTAAATAATTAGGAGTAGAGATGTCATATTCAATGAGAAGGTCATGTACAAAGATCAGTTGCAGGGAAAGAAACATAAAAAAATAAAAACTAGAATACACAATGCTTGATGAGATCACTGAAAAAGAAATTTCAAAGGTACCATAAAATAAAAATGCACAAAAATAGGAGCAACATGTATGTCAAACTCCTAAAATTGTTTTTAGAATATCTACCATGTTAAGTAGACCCCCTAAACGATACTCTCCTTCTTGTATTATTTAATGTTGACTGATTCCGGTGAACCAGAATGTTATGAAGAGGCAATGCAGGTACACACTAAAAAGAAGTGGGAGCAAGGCATGAAAAAGGAAATGGATTCCTTGGTAAATAACTAGACTTGGGACTTGGTTCAGTTTCCCGCAAGAAAAAGAGCACTGCATAATAAATGGGTTTACAAGTTGAAGGAAGAAGATAGAGGGAAAAATTGGTACAAGGCTAGACTTGTTGTAAAGGGGTTTGCAGAAAAGAAAGGTATATATTTTGATGAAACATTTTCTCATGTTGTTAAGATGACTTCAATTAGGACTATTTTAATTCTTGTGGGAGTAGAATATTTGCATATTGAACAATTAGATGTAAAAACAAATTTTCTCCATGGGGATTTGGAGGAAGAGATTTATATGCAATAGCCAAAGGGGTATGAGGTAAAAGGAAAGGAAAATTTGCTATGTAGGATGAAGAAATATTGTATGTCATAAAGCAAGCTCCAAGGTTGTGGTATTTTAATTTTGACAGGTTTATGATAGAACAAGGTTATAGTAGATGTCATTCTGATCACTTTGTTTATTTTAAAAGGCTAGAAAATGGAAGCTATATTATCTTTCTATTGTATGTAGATCACATGCTTGTTGCAGGGTCTAATATGCAGGATATAAATGTGCTCAAGAAGAAATTATCTAATTCATTTGTGATGAAGGATTTGGGTGCTGCAAACAAAATTCTTGGTATGAGAATAACAAGAGACGGGAAAAATAACAAATTGATATTGTCTCAGGGTGAGTACATAGAGAAGATGTTGGAGAGGTTTCGAATGAAGAATGAAAAACCAGTTAGAATACCTTTGGCTTGCCATTTCAAATTAACCAAGTAAATGTGTCCCAAGACACAAGATGAGATAGAATATATGTCCAGGGTCCCTTATTCATCAACAGTTGGAAACTTGATGTATGTGATGGTTTGCACAAGACCATATATTGCACATGCAGTGGGAGTTGTGAGAATTTATATGAAAAATCCAGGTAAAGAACATTGGGAGGTAGTAAAGTGGATTCTCATGTATTTGAGAGGTACTTCTACTCATCCATTATGTTTTGGAGGTTCAAACAATATTTCACAAGGATATGTTGATTCAGATATGGCAGGGGATAAATATAGCAGGAGGAGCACCAGAGGGTATGTTGTTACTATAGGTGGAACAAAAGTAAGTTGGATTTCAAAACTACGAAAGGTTGTTTCACTTTCAACAACAGAAGCAGAGTATGGTGTTGTTGTAGAGGCTAGTAAAGAAATGATTTGGTTACAGAGGTTTATGGAGGAATTGGAAAATAAGCAGGAGAATACCAAGTTGTACTATGACAGTGAGAGTTCCATTCATCTTGCAAAGAACTCGTCCTTACACTAAAATACTAAGAATATATATCTCAGGTACCAATTCATATGATCCATCTTGGAAGATGGACATTTGAAGTTGGAAAAGATAAATACTAGACATAATCCTACATACATGTTAACAAAGGGAGTAACAAGGGAGAAACTAAGGTCCTGCTCAGTTTCAGTTGGTATTCAAGCATGAAGGTGAAGATGATAAATTTGACAGGTCCAAGGTGGAGTATAGTCTAGCAGGTACAACAATAGTGGAGATATTGTGATTAGTCTTCAAGTGGGAGATTGGTTGTTGTGGATCCTGATTATCTTCCTGATTCATAGGTTTGTTTCAGCCGTGCTTGGACCCCATTTCCTAACTGGGGGGGTGCGGATGGTATTTCCCTCCACAAATGTCACCAAGGGGGTTCGAGGGTAGTGCCCCTGAACAAAAGTTTTGGGAAAACTTTCCTTGTAAAATATTGTAATTTAGTAGTCAATATGGAGCATTCATTATAAGGTCGCAAATCTGATGGTAGAATTTATTTTAGGGATTGTTTCCCTAGAAGGAAACCCTCTTTTATGATGGAATTGTATTGTAGTTGTGGATTATCACGAATATTTCACTCTTTGAGAGGAGACTGTGAGAGAAATAGGAGGAATTTACAGCGGGTGTGTTGTAGGTTGTATGCCTTCATTTTGATGGATAGTAAAAATGAAGGACTTGGAAATTTCTCTGGTGGACGTAGCCCACACTGGGTGAACCACATATATCTATGTCTCTATTGTATTGTGTATTTTTTGTGTATTATTTCCGCATTTGTTTTATTTTATTTCTCTGTGATCCTGTTTTTCTAACAACTGGTATTAGAGTGAAAGGTAACTCGCAGGAAAAGAGGGTTCTTGGTTTGAGTAGGAGAAATGGTGGAAGATGGAAAGTTTAGGGTCAAGAAATTGAACAGCCAAAACTACCAATTATGGAAGATGAAGATGGAATATTATTTATATTAGAATAATATATTCCTACCTTTGGGCGAAATAGAAAATAAGTCGATGACCATGAAGGATGAAGAATAGGAGGTTCTCAACAGAAAGGAATTGGGAAAGATATGACTAAGCCTGGCAGCATCGACATATTTCAATATTTCAAAAGAAAATACATCCAAGGAACTGATGGATGCATTGGCTAAATTGTATTAAAAACCCTCGATGTCCAATAAGGTATTTCTAATGAAGTGATTATTTAATATGTAGATGTTAGAAGGTGGGTCTATTGCATATCATTTAAATAAATTTAATAAGGTTACTAATTAGTTACGTTCTATAAAAGTGGATTTTGATGATGAGGCAGGGCTCTTCTAATCTTGTGCTCATTTCTAGAAAGATGGAATGGCTTGGTCATGGATTTAGGTAACTTTGTATTTGGTTCAAACACTCTAAAATTTATTAATGTTGTTGATGTTATACTTTGCGAGGAAATGCGACAAAAAATCACAGGTGAAACATCAGGTAATGTGTTGAATGTGGAGAATAGAGGAAGACAAAAGGATAGAGGAAAGGAATCAGGGAACCATGGAAATTTTAGGAAGGGAATATCCAAATCCATACTGGGAAAGATAGAGTGTTGGAATTGTGGGAAGAAAGGACATTTGAAGAAAGACTACAGAGCTCCAAAGAAACAAAGAAAAAAGAGATGAAAATAAAAAATTATTAGAAGTAGAGATGTCACATTCAATGAGGAGGTCATGTATAAAGATTAGTTGTAGGAAAAGAAACAAGAAAAGAAAAACCGGAGTACATAGCGCTTGATGAGATCAATGAAAAAGAAATTCCAAAGGTACTAAAAAATCAAAATGTAAAACAACAGGAGTAGAAAGTACCTCAAACTCCTACAAGTGTTGTTAGAATATCTACCAAGTTAAGTAGACTTCCTGAATGATACTCTCCTTCGTTGTATTATCTATTGTTGATCGATTCTGGTGAACCATAATTTTAGGAAGAGGTAATGCAGGTAAACACTAAAAAGAAGTGGGAGAAAGACATGAAAGAGGAAATGGATTCCTTGGTAAATAACCAGACTTGGGACTTGGTTCAGTTGCCTACAGGAAAAAGATCATCGCAGAATAAATGGGTTTACAAGTTGAAGGAAGAAGATGGAGGAAAAAAGAGGTACAAGGCTAGACTTGTTGTAAAGAAGTTTTCACAAAATAAAGGTAGAGATTTTGATTAAATATTTTCTCATGTTGTTAAGATGACTTCAATTAGGACTATTTTAATTCTTGTGGCAGTAGAAAATTTTCATCTTTAACAGTTAGATGTAAAAATGACTTTTCTCCATGGGGATTTGGAGGAAGATATTTATATGTGGAAACCATAGGGGTATGAGGTCAAAGGGAAGGAAAATTTGGTATGCAAGTTGAAGAAGAGCTTGTATGTCCTAAAGAAATCTCTAAGGAAATGGTATTTGAAGTTTGATAGTTTTATAACAGAACAAGGTTATAGTAGATGTCATTTTGCTCACTATTTTTATTTTAAAAGGATAGAAAATGGAAGATATATTATCTTTATATTGTATCTAGATCACATGATTGTTGCAGGGTCTAATATGTAGGATATAAATGTGCTCAAGAAGAAATTATCTAATTCATTTGCGATGAATGATTTGGGTGCTACAAGAAAATCTTTGGTATGAGAATAACAAGAGACAGGAAAAATCACAAATTGATATTGTCTTAGGGTGAGTACATAGAGAAGGTATTGGAGAGGTTTAGAATGCAGAATGAAAAATGAGTTAGAACACCTTTTCCCATCCATTTCAATTTAACTAAGGAAATGTGTCCCAGGACACAAAAGGAGATAGAATACATGTCCAAGTTCGCTTATTCATAAACTATTGGAAGCTTGATGTATGTGATGGTTTGCAAAAAACCAGATATTGCACATGCAGTGGGAGTTGTGAGAAAGTATATGAACAATCCATGTAAAGAATATTGGGAGGAAGTAAAGTGGATTCTCAGGTATTTGAGAGGTAATTCTACTCATGCATTATGTTTTGGAGGTTTAGACACTATTCTACAGGGATATGTTGATTCAGATATGGCAGGTGATAAATATAGTAGGAGGAGAACCACAAGGTATGTTTTTACTATAGGTGGAAAAACAATAAGTTGGATTTCAAAAATATAAAAGGTTGTTTCACTTTCAACAATAGAGACAAAGTATGTTTTTACTATAGAGGCTAGTAAAGAAATGATTTGGTTGCAAATGTTTATGGAGGAATTGGGAAAGAAGTAGGAGAATAACAGGTTGTACTGTGACAGTGAGAGTGCCATTCATATTGAAAATAAATCAACCTTCCATTAAAATACTAAGAATATACAAATCAGGTACCATTTCATATGATCAGTCTTGGAAGATGGACATTTGAAGTTGAAAAAGATACATACTAGCTAGAATCCTACAGACATGTTACCAGGGAGAAACTGTGTTTCTTCTCAGTTTTAATTGTTCTTAAAGCATGAAGGTGAATATGATAAATTTTCCAGGTTCAAGGTGGAGTATAGTCCAACATGTACAACAACAGTGGAATTATTGTGACCAGTCTCCAAGTGGGAGATTGTTGTTTATGGATCCTGATTATATTCTTGATTTAGAGGTTTTTTTTAGCCGTGCTTGGACCCCATTCTCTAACAGGGGGATTCCCCCACAACTGTCACAGGTGGGGGGAAAGGGGACTGGCAACATTTTTTGTAGCCCCCCTGGAGGGGGATTTAGGGGCAGCACCCGTGAAGCAAAATTTTGGGAAAAAATCCCTTGTAAAATATTGTAATTTCATAGTCAATCTGTACCATTCATTATAAGGTTGTAGATATGACAATAGAAGTTATTTTAGGTATTTTTTCCCTCGAAGGAAACCCTCTTTTATGAGGGAATTGTATTGTGTTTGTGGATTATCATGAATATTGTATTCTGAGAGAGGAGACTGTGAGAGAAATAAGAGGAAGTTACAATGCGTGTGTTGTAGGTTGTATCCATTCATTTTGCTAGATAATAAAAAGGAAGGACCTCAAAATTTCTCAGGTGGATGTATCCTACACTGGGTGAACCATGTATATCTATGTCTCTATTGTATTGTGTATCTTCTATGTTTTATTTTTTCATTTTTTTTATTTTACTGCTCCACGATCTTGTTTTTATAACACAAGTTTGAGAGCTCAAGCGTAATACCTTCTAAGGTAGAGCCCATTTCTGGGCTCATCCAACACATTCCCCTCATAAAATTATAATTCATAGGCTCCATTCTCTAGGATATATCACACAATATAAGGGTCGTGCCATATGGGGTTGAACTTTCCTTCCCCTAACAATTCCTTATCTTCGTTATAAAGGAAAACCAAGTCATCCACATTGTACCGTTGGGGACAAATAGACTTGTCATATTAAACCTTAACATGACATTTATTTTCTTCGATGGCCATAGAGGCATCTCGACACTGCTCATCAAGGTGATTTAGGCATATGAGGTGAGCTTCGACATCGACGTGTCAGGTAGGAGCTCAATTTCCAGCTTAAGGGAAGGAATTTCACATTCAATAGGAAGAATCGACTCCACACTCTGTACTAACTGCAATGGTGAGAAAACAGTGCAATTATTCATTATAGTTTGGTATGCCAAAAGTGCAGGGTAAAGAATCACATGCCAGTTATATTTACTTTGTATGCCATTTTTTTTCAAAATGGTCTTTAGAGATTTCTTCACCGCCTCTACTTTTCCATTTTCCTAGGGATAATAAGGGGAAGAATGACCATGTGTAAACCCTTGTTTTGATGCTAAATCTGTCATTATGTCATTCTAGAAGTGACTTCCATGATCAGTGACAATATATTTTTGGATTCCTAACTAGGCTATAGTCTAATTGAGTATGAAAAATGTTGTAGTCTTACCGTTGGATTTAACAGTAAGCATGGCCTCAATCCATTTAGTAAAATAATCCATGGCCACGATAATATGATAGTGCCCCCAAGACAAAGTTGAGTTGCAGTCCATTAAATCCACCCCCCACTTACTGAAGGGATCGACGGTGATCACTGAGTGAAGAGGGGTTGGGTGTGAGGGAATTTTCTGAGAGAACACTTGGCAAGGGTGACACTTATTGACCGCTTCAATGTAATCCTTAAAAATTAACGGCCAAAAATAATCATCTCCTTGCAATATCTTTTGGGATGTCACAAGCCCAGATAAATGACCACCACATTCCCCACTATGATAGTCATTTATAACATCCTCGACCTCTTTGTGAGTCAAACAATGATGAAAAATATTATCCACCCCTCGACGATACAAAGTGTCACTGATAAGAAGGTAATTTTTATCTTGATGGCGTATACGTCGTCGATCGTCTCTCGAAAGATGTTGGGGAAGCTTCAGGGTTTTAAGGTAGATTAAAATATCTCTGTACCAGGCGTGAAAATATGAGATAAGGAATATATGTTCATCTACGAATGAATCTCCAGGAAAAATATCCTCATCTAGTCTAGGGAAGTTTGACATCGGTTCGAAAAAGAACTAGCAATTTCTTGGATTTTGCAGCAGCAACATCGAGATCAAATTATTGCAAAATAACAATACACTTATTGTATTTCCCCCTATGATATGCCTGGTAAGGATGTATTGAAATGGATTGATATACGCAACCATGATAGTTTTGTAGATTAAGATATAATATCGTAATCTCTTAACCGTATGTACAACAGTCACGGCTAGCATCTCTACGTGAGAGTATTTAAGTTCAAGACCAACTAGATTTCGACTAAGGTAGTAGAAAACATGCTCATGGAGCTCATCACGGGGCTTCAGCAGGGGCACAGATACCAAGGTTTTCTTAATAGCATCGAAATATTCCTGGGCTCGCTCATCCCATATGCACAGAGTGTCCTTATTCAAAAGATGCATGAAACCTTTAGTTATATTGGCATAGTTAACAATGAAAGGACACAGGAAGTTATCCTTCCCATGTAAACCCTGAAGTTTTCAAATGTTGCACGTGGGAGGAAACCGAAGTATTTCCTCAACCTTCATAGGATCCACCATGATTCCATGCTCAAAAACTATGAATCCTAAGAGATGACTAGACCTAATGCAAAAGATGCACTTGTGAGGGGTCAATTGAATGCGATAATAATGACATCTCTCAAATACTAGTTGAAGGTGAGTCAAGTGATCTACCCTCTTACGAGAGTGAGAAACACAATCGTCTAGATAAGCTTTGAAAATATTCTTAAGATCGTGAAACACAAAGGTCATGGCATGTTGTAAGGTTGCTCCAGCGTTTTTAAGACCAAAAGGAATTTTTTGGTATGAAAAGTTACCCCAAGGGCAAATAAATTTCATCTTGTGTTGATCCTCGGGTTTGATATGAATTTTATTAGAACCTAAAAATCTATCCATAAAGGAAAAGACTTTGATTTTCTCACCATCATCGATAATATGGTCAATAAAAGGAGTGGGGAAGTTATCTTTGGGAAAATCCTTGTTCAGGTCCCTAAAATCCATACATACACGGATGGTTTCTTGATTTTTATCTACGAGAATGGGGTTGGAAACCCATTCTTTCAAGGGAACAAGGTAGATGAAGCCAACATTGAGTATTTTCTTCACATCTTCCTTAATAGCGGGGGCCTTCCTAAGATTTACAGCTCTAAGAGATTGTCGAACATGTTTATCATTTTGATAGGTTTTAATTTTGTGTTCGCCAATAGTAGGAACGATCGTTGGAATCTCTTCATATGACCAAGAAAATACATCTTGAAATTCTTTGAAGAGATCGATGTTGATCTGAATTTCCACAGGAAAACAATCTGCACCGATATACGTGTTTTCAATTTTACCAGGGGTTCGAGAGATGTTGATCATAACGATAGGAGAAACGTTCACCATGTTTCCATCAACATAAATACCATGTGTATCTAACAGAACTATGGTGTGACTAACCATCTCCTTGAGGGTGGACCTAAATTTATCTTGTTCAATCCTAAGAAGCTTTAGAAGAAAATAGGAGTGATGATGCATATCGTCCCAAGGACTATCAGGACCAGACATGGCCTCTAAGATGGCTTCATTTGAGGGTAAATTATCTTCAAGGAATTCATGCGAACAAGATTATTGAATGACCCATATGGGAAATAAGATGGGATCCACCTCGTCCGTCCACGAGGAGGAAGGATCTAGGTCAGCAGTATCTTCTTGAATAGCCTGATATGGAACTTGACTTGGCTGAAAAAAAGTAGGAAGGATATTGTAGGGTATAAAAGAACTCCCATAGAATGCAATCAACATGGTCATGGATTGAGACATGGGCGGAGATCCAATGGATTTCCAAGAGGCTATATACATCACAAATGTCGAATCACCTTCATCAATTACAGTACGATTGATGGTATCTTTCGTGTAATCCACATGGATTTGAAAGGCCATGTGGTAAGTTAAATGAGGCTTAACATCTGTAACATCAAACTTGATAACCTTTGACCCACATGGGTCTAGATCTCCTAACATAGATAGTAGGGAGTTCCTCCATGAAGGACACGTCTGGAGCACCTCCAAAAATGACATATTTCATGGGGTTTGGCCTAAATCCTCGACAATCAAGTATTTTTTGGCAACTCTCAGATTAGGATTATGGGAAAAGCGCTTAAGGACTCCTTTCGGAGTATGAGGTGGAGGTTTTGTCTTATCAATATGCAAAGGTGTTTTCGACAGAGGAGAAGACTCTGAACCTCAAAAATTCTATGAAGAACTGTAATCGTGAGATCGAGTGGCTATATAAATATGAGACTTAACCATATTGATGAAAATATGGCCACCATCATGTGCCAAGGGATTTTGACTCCCGCTCGATACATTTCTGGTGTTAGAGGTTCCCAAGGTCATATTTTGGTTATGTGGAAATGGGTTAGTCATCAGGATAGGATGCTGCTATGCAATGAGCCTCGAGGGTTCCTCAATTTTGGGGCACAAGTGAGTAAGGTGATCATCTTTTCAAAGTTTATAGGGAAACTTCACCTTCCTCTTTTCTTTCTTTCCCTCACTATCATTATTATTAGAATTATCATTATCATTGTTTTCCTTGACTTTGGTATTATTCTTTCCACCCTTACGATTGTTACCTTGTCCTTTCCTCTTGTTCCCTTCAGGTTTCTGGTTACCATTTTGGTTTGATGGTGACTGTAAAGAAAACACATCTACCGTTTGGGTGGGGGAGGATGAAGTTGTAGCTTGTCCTACTACAGGTTGGCTAAGCGACAAATATTTCATCTAGTTCGTCACTAGGTCTGTAGTCTTAGTATTTGCGGAGCCTACGATGCCGTCGACATGAGGACCAGTGTAACATCCCCAGTCACCAATTGGCTATGCCACTTATAAAAAAATTTGAACTCTAATACTAATTAAATATAAAATTACTCTGCAATGCACAGTTTTATACCTAATCATAACAAAAATATACATGCAGCATAAACAGGAAAAACCCATGAAATAAAATGCATAATTATTATTGAAACACATGATTTAAAACACAATTGACACTTATATTTGATTAAATGAACACCAACTATGTGCAGACCTTCCAAGTTCCCCCCTGCCTTATATCGCACTGCTCATAACTCTCAGCAGTGGATCACCCCTGATTTGGGGCTAAACTCCACCCGGCTAAGGTTTCCTAACCAGGATAAAGTATATCAACAACACGAACCTCAATCACATGTGCCAATTTGTACTAACAACCTATAGTCCCTCCTTCCCCACATGTATGTCCCACCCCAAGAATTGTTTCCCTTCTTTTCTCAACATTCCTTCAACTTCCCACGTCCTTTCTAGGGATTCAACAACAGGTTGGACATGAAGTCTCAGAGCCCTCTCGTTGCAGTTTGGCACCTTGGGATAATAATTCCCAACAATTCTCTCACCTAGAAAGAATGCAATGTTCTACTGGCCTGACAACCTTCCTCTTTAGTCCAACTCCCAAGCTAACCAAGGTACAAGTCTCTGTGACAGTAACAATAGGGTATGGGTGACAGTTGAGTCAGTAACCCCCCCTGATCGAATGATCCCCAAAAAAATCAAAATGCACTAAGTTCAAACTCTATCGATTCATGTTCCCAACTTGACACTTGTCACTACCTTGGGTCCACTTGTCCCCATCCTTAGGACTTAGGATAAAATAAATTCCCATAATTTATACTTTAAGGAATATTAATATAATATTCCTTTGGGTTTAATCTCCCCACTAACTTATCCCCTTTGTTTGCACTCTTTTCGTCGATGTGTGAGCAAAAAGTGAGTGCTTACATGCCTAGTTGGGCTCTGCTAGTCATGACAGCTGTGATGTAAAAGGTTAGAAAGAAAACAAATAAACTATTAACAAGAATTAAACAAAAACTAAATAAAAACATGAGCATAATAACAAAAATGAAAAACAAATGAAAATGGACCAATATCACCAATATATAGCTTGATCTGATTGATGAAATCCAAAGATACACAATGGAGAAAG
>SNQJ01S0024844.1:0-17261 GCA_010110895.2 Picea sitchensis | reverse complement strand
GAGGCCGACCAGCTTCATAAATGCGCCGTTTGGCAGGCGCGCGGGTTTTGTACTCCACAGCCGCGCATATGCGCCCGATGTACGAAGATGTAGCGCGCATGCGCGCGTTTTCCATGGGTGCGATGCGCTTTTTAATTTTTTAGACAATTTTGTATAGTTTTTGGCCCTTTTGCTGTGCTGTGGAATTAATCCTTGTGCCATGAATGCCTTTTTTTCTGTGCTGATGATGCGGAGTTCTTGTCGCCCTGTGCGGACGAAATTTCAGTGATAACACCCTTATCCTCAACTAGTGGAGTTTATCCCCCCATACTCTTTTACATGGTTGGTCTTCCACAATGATGTGTTTTTCATTATATTTGCATGTGATTAGATTTACATTTTCAGTACCAAAGTACTGGTCTTTTTGCATCCAAGATAACCAGCCTAAAAAACACAAATATCATGAACTGAACATGTGTGTGTGGAAATACTGTGTTGCACAACTCTTCTTTTAGTACACCACCCTTGTGCACTTACACAGGTGCACATTATAACATAACATATATACAAAAGGCTATCTGGCCTCAAAATTGTGCACTAAGTTGTTGTGCACAGAATCCGGGGATGTGCGCATTCTTCATTTAGTGTGCCATCCTTGCACACTTACACTGGTGAGCATTGTATACATTAAATTTTTCCTCTTCCAGTGCGTAATCCTTGCACACTTACACAGGTGCATGCTATATTCATTCTAAAATTGTGCATTCCTTATCGCAATGCACACAGAACCAAAACAAAGATATTCTACCATCATCTCACCAACTTATATGAAAATTATAGTTACATTTACATGTACAATTGGGGTTCATCCTAGGGGTATTATATTCCCCTCCCCTTTATTTATGGACTGTTCTCAGTGAAGTATATACGCATATACAACCAAAATTTCAAAATTCTTCAAAACGATGTGAGTATTTTACTTGCATATCGTCCTCCTTCTCCCAAGTTGCATCTTTAGTTCCTGTTATCCCCGATTTCTAGGGATAACTAGGAGATCATGTCTTAAGGCCCACAGATCCTAGACATGGAGTACCGAGAGCAGGATTGACCTGAGCATGGCCATGGAGGGCCCATCCTTCTTCTTCTTCATCATATTTGTCCTGTCAGCAGCAGCAACATCCATCACCATCGGCTTGGACTTTCATCAAAGAAGACTCTTGCTCCACGAGGTAATTGGTCTAGGTATCATGGTATGTGTCATGTTTGATCATTATAACTTTCAGATACATGCATCAGGTTCCTTACATTTATGACAACTGCTTGGATCTTACACTAACCCACTTGATCATTGTTGGGGGGATTAATGGGGTGCCTTAGCAAGATTGTATCCATGGGTTTTGGTTAGCCACCAGGGGGATTTGAAGAGCCATCATCCGCTCCCACCATATTATCATTTTACATCTTATCTCCCATACATCCATCCCATTCCCCTAGTCTGGGCATTAGGATGACCTTTGAGGGGTTACACTTTGTCCTGTGGGAAGAAGGGGCTAAAGGCCCAGGGGGTAAAAGCAGCTGGTAAAAGATAAAAGCCATAGGGATTAAAACCTAGAGATGCCTCACCCAGGAATCCCCGAGAAGGCAATAAAAGGCCTCTCGATAAGAAACAAAAGGGACCCAAAGAAAGAATAATAAAACAAGACCTAACCAAGAGTATGGGAGGTCTCATCACGAGCCGGCCCATTATGTTCATAGGTATCTAGCGGTATGACATTGCCATTATCTGGTTACCATGCCAGGGTAATGACCTTTGGTTACATGGCCAAGGGAAAGGGGGTCTCATCACGAGCCAGCCTTATCATTTCTGCGAAAATACTAGTGGGTAACACTGTCAATTCTAGTCACCATGCCAAGGCAGTGTCCTCTGGTCAGACCTTGAAGTAAAAAGTAATAAATAAGAAAAGAATGAAGGCAACAAAGGGGCTTGGAAAAAACTGCATCCATGACAGGTACAGCTCGCCTCCTACAAAGGCACCCACGGACAATACCTACCCCTGGTCTAAATTATGACTGGACTTCCTTATACCATATCACTTCATGTTACATGGCTTGAATAATCTTCTTTGGAAACTTTCTTCTTCTTATGGATACTGGCCCAATAGATTATTATGTCTATTTCTTCAACTTTGTATAGTAGATCAGTGTAATATCTTTGAGCTATTAGAGGATATGCTAGGGGTCTTGTGCCTGTATTCGATGAATTTAATGATGAAATATGATTGACATTTCTATGATCCCGAGGACTGTTGAGCCCATGGAGGGTGAAGTTTTTGATGTGCAGGACCATGCCCGACGGACAGGTACTAGTGGACCGGTACACATGGGGAGATGATTAGCTCAGACCTCCATGGGGCCGAAGAGCCCATCAGATGGTTGTTGGGATGGCAGAGACAGGGCAACGTTATGATGAGACTTTGCACATGAAGAAAGAAGGACGTTCCACCCAGGACACTTTGGCTGAGCCCGACCTAGGGGGGATCACCCACTTCAGATGGAACGTTTGCCCCTTGATGGACAGGACGTCACCTAGGAGAGATGGACGTTATCTTGAGAGTGTGGCAGTGTGGTGAGGTTATTGGCATGTGTGGCAGCTTGGAGGATCCCTAGAAGGGCTAACGTCTAACTTCTGGATGTTGGATATGCCCAAAAAGGGCCAACGTCTCCCTCAGAAGGGCTTGATGTCCCACCTTTTGCTCATTTTGTGTCATTTATCTAGCAGTTAATATAAAAACAGTGTAAATTTTGTAGTCATCCTTGTCGGTTGTTTTAATGACCTATTTTTTAATTGAAAGGTCATGGATTGATATATATTGAGGATGTTTTTCCCTCATTTGAGAATAACAACTCACTCTCTTGTGAGATACTATCTTTTGCACCCTAGTTTGGTGTTTTTGGTTTTTTAAGTGAGGCACAACTCTTCTTGGAGGATTTCTCTTGGCATTTATGGCTTTACTCTCATGGAAGGTTTACAACTAGGGTTTGATTATGCTTTCTTCATGACATGTAACTGAATTTTTCATGCAAAACTTCTTAAGTGAATGGTTGTAGGCTTAATTTCTTACATTTTGCTATTATATTGTTGAATCTTGAAACCCTAGGTAGCAAGCACACTAGTAGATCATTGTTATATGTCCCCATGTTGAGAAATAGTTTTCAGCCATTGAAAGAAGAAGATATAGCCTAGCCATTGCTACACTTTTCATTCTTTTTTCTGAGCTAGTTTTAAAGTTATAGGTTGAAAAGAGGAGATGTCCTAGGCCTAGCTGCAC
Source organism: Picea sitchensis (assembly GCA_010110895.2). Taxonomy (NCBI): domain Eukaryota; kingdom Viridiplantae; phylum Streptophyta; class Pinopsida; order Pinales; family Pinaceae; genus Picea; species Picea sitchensis. The sequence goes on along the minus strand of SNQJ01S0024844.1, from coordinate 13,953 downwards.
TACACCTAGGGTTTCACCTTCTAGGGTTTGAAGGCCTTGCTTTTGCAACACCTTCTCCCTTAAATTTATACTTTGAAGCTAGTCGTTTTGCCAAGTGTATTTAGAGAAGGAGGAAGGAGCACGAGGCCTTGCTTAAGCAACACCAGAGTGAGCCTCCTTCCCCTAGGGTGTTGATTCTAGGGCCCTGCCATTGTAGCACCTTGGAACCCTACCTTCCAGTCTCTAATTTTGAATTCTCCTGAGACTTCTTTCCCTTGCTTTGACTCCATTTACCCTAAGGCATTGGTAATTTCTCCAATGTTGAGCTTTTAGTGTATAAAATCACCTTTCAAACTTCAATTTTTGAAACCCTAACTAACCCTAACGCTGCTAACCTAGGCTGACGTCATACTTGACGCAGCAAGCTTTTGACTAATAAATAAGAAATTAAATGATGACATCAAGCATTTACTGAACAAGTTGTTGATTGGACATACTATAGGCTTGGTCATTTTGTTAGATATTGATGAATTGGTGACCTTTCATAGTCTATTTATCAGAACGTTGACTTCATCTTATCTAATGCATTGCTTATAAAATGAAATCAGATAGTTAAGAAGTACTAACCCTTTGAGTTATAGCCTGCAAATATATATATATAGTATTGTTATTGTCTTGTTCCGGGCAAGTGTTTTCAACAGGGCCTACATTTCTTTTATTGGCTGATTAGCTGGAATATCTGATTTTGGTGGTAACCTGCGAGGAGGGAAATCTTAATACTTGACCTTGTATCCATTGTCTCTTCAAACCCCAGATTACCAAGTATGCCTCCCCTGGGCTAACCTCCCTAAGCATAAAGAACCTCCCCATCAAGGTGACATTGGGTGGGGAAGGTTCCTGTTACGCTAGTTTGTCCACTATCCTATAACTTGTGACCTAAAGTACAAACTGTGCGATAATAGTTCCATACCAGGTCCATTGGGCCTTTACTAACCCTATGGATCGATTCCAGAGCTGCTTTATTTTCTGGTACAATATGCACACCAGATTCACTTGAAGGTTTCCTTCTTGCTCCACTTGAATCACATTCCAATCAATGACATGATTAGCATCAGGTACATACCTTTTAAGAAATGATACATGGAATACATTATGAATACACATTAATGCAGGAAAGGAAAGCATGTATGTTACAGGTCCAATCCTTTCCATGATTTCAAATGAGTTTCCATCTTTGAGAAAATTCCCAACTTCAGGGAAATTCTGTTGGCCTTTACTTTCAATAACACATGGTCACCCACTTTATATTCCTGGTGAGTTCTTCCCTTATTAGCATAGCTTTTCTTCTTATCCTGGGAATCCTTTAAACTTTGCTTTATTTTCATCATCTGCTCTTCCATTTCCGTGAGTAGTTATGTCCCAACCACTGCTCGGTCTACTGGGTTGTACCAGATCACATGTATGTTGCATTTTCTGCCATAAGCACCTCAAATGGGCTCATCATCATGGATTCTTGGTACCCATTGTTGTAAGAAAAATATACCAAGTGCAAATAATCCTCCCATTTGGATGGTTTATCCATCACATACATCCTTAACATATATTTTATTACCATATTCACCCTTTCCATCTTCCCATCCGACTCTAGATGATAAGTTGTGCTAAAATGCAGATTTCTTCCAAATCTCTTGAATAATCCTTTCCAAAAATATGAAGTAAATTTTGGATCTATGTCAGACACAATTGTCTTGGAAATTCCATGTAATCAAGCTATTTCTTTCAGATAAATATCAGTTATGTTAGTTTCCTTGTGAGTGAGCTTTACTGGAATAAAATGGATAGCTTTGGTAAGATTATCAAGAACTACCATGATATAATCATGATTCTTTCTTGTTCTTGGTATTTTAATGATAAAATCAATTGTTACAACTTCCCATTTCCACTCAGGGATGGAAAATGGATGTAGCAAACTAGTTTGGTTTCTATGTTCAACCTTGACCTTTTGGCATTCCAAACACCTGGAAATAAAATCAACAACTTCTTTCTTCATGCCTGACCAAGAATAATGGCTCTTCACAACTGCAATAGTTTTCTAGTAACCCGGGTGTCCAACGTAAGGCACATTATGCATTTCTCCCAATATCTGATTCTTCAATTCCTGAGAATTTGGCACATAAATTCTTCCCCTGTACATGAGAATTTCATATTTTTCCAGCTTATAGTCTTCAACTTTATCTTGTAAATTATCTTTCTAAAGTTTTTTCTTTACCTCCATCTGTTTATGATTTGATTTTGTAGCCACAAGGATTCTATCTTTCAAATATGATTGGTACATGTGAATGGTTGTAGTATGCATCTCATGCACCCTCCTGCTGAGTGCATCAGCCACCTGGTTCTCTTTGCCTTTTATATGTTTTATATCAAAATCATATTCATTGAGGTAATCTGACCACCTTATTTTCCTGGAATTTAGATTTGGTTTTCCAAACAAGTATTTCAGACCACTATGGTCTATCCTCAACTCAAATTTTATCCCCATGAGGTACTTCATCCACATCTTCAAAGCATGCACTATGTCTTCCAAATCCAAATCATGAGTAGCATAGTTCTTTTCATGATCCTTCAATTTTCTTGATTCATAGCACACCACATACCCATTTTGACTTAGGACTCCACCAATTCCTTATTTACATGCATCAGTGCATACAATGAAATATTCATTTGGATCAAAAATACTTATTATTGGAGAACTTGTTAATAATTGCTTGAAGTGTTGGAATCTCCTTTCACAATCCAATGTCCACCCAAACTTCACGCCTCTTTTCTGTAAGGAATTAATTGGGTGTGCAATATTTGAGAATACTTCAATAAATATCCTATAGTAACTTGCAAGGACCATGAATGATCTCACCTACAATACATTCCTTGGTGTTGGCCATCCTTCAATGGACTTTATCTTTTCTAGATCTACTTCTATCCCTTCTTATGAAATGATATGCCCTGAATAATGAATTTTCTTCTGGTTAAATGAGCACTTGCTCAATTTGGCATACAACTGATGCTCCCCCAATACTTGTAACACCATTCTTAATTGTTGTTCATGATCTTCTTTAGGCTTAGAATATATCAAAATATCATCCAAGAAGATAATGAAAAACTTATCGAAGTAATTCTTGAATATACCATTCATGAGACACATGAAGACAATTGGTGCATTTGTTAACCCAAATGGCACCACTGTGAACTCATAATGGACATACCTTGTTCTCAAGTAAATATTTTTGATTTATTCTTCTTTAATTATTACTTGATGACAGCCCGACCTAAGATCAATCTTCAAGAATATTTTTTCATCTTTCAGTTCATCAAAGAGGTCATATACCCTTGGAAAAGGATACTTGTTCTTCACAGTTACCTTGTTCAACTTCCTGAAGTCAAAGAAAAGTCTCAATGTTCCATCCTTTTTATTCACAAATAATATTGAGCGCCCCAAGGTGACACACTCGAGCGTATATACCCCTTCTTTAGAAGCTCTTCCAATTGCATTTGCAATTCCATCAGTTCTGGTGTACTCATCTTGTAAGAGGTCTTGGATACTAGGGTTTCTCCAAGCATCATATTGATGGAGAAATCAATATCTCATTTGGGTGGAAATCCTGGTATTTCTTTAAATACATATTCAAACTCTTTTAGGACTGTATAAGATTTTTTCCACCTTATCATTAGGTGTCTCTTTCATATGTGATGCAAATATTTGACACCCTTTTCTGTAACTTTTCTTCAGCTGCAAAGCTAAAAATTCTCTGACAATTATGGCCCTGGGAATTCCTTGTATTGTCCTTAAATTTCCTTCCTCGTCCAAGCAATTAAATGCCTTATTATAACTATCTAGGACAACATGATGTTGTTCCAACCAATCCATACCAATTAGGAAGTCATGTGAACCTAAAGGTATGATGTTCAATTCTACTCTAGTGTTCATTCTATTCATGTTCATTGGACATGCCTTAACCATCTCATTAAATTTTCTTTTAGCTCCTGTAGCTAGCTGCACCATCCAAGGTTTTCCAAGCTTGTTTCTTGGAAATTTAAATCTCTCCACCAACTTAGGATCTAGATAACTATGAATAGCTTCTGAATCAATTAAAATAGTGATGGGTTGGTTATTTATATTACCTTGCACTTCAATCATATGTCACTCAAACTCATCTTGCTTGGTGTCCAGGGCCGCATAGATCTTAGGTACATTTATTCCCATGTCCTCCACTGTTTCATTTTGCTGTACATTGCGAACAATCCTCACTTTTTCACTTTTGTGAGGGAAATCTCTATACATATGATCTCCTTTACAACCCCAACATTGAATAGTTGGTTGCCTTGGTATTTTCCCCAATGTCTATGTCATTCTATATTCTTTAGAAGTTACTTTTCCCTGAGATTTATTTCTGAAGAAAAGTGGCTTGGTTCCCTTCTTCCTCTATTCCATCTTTCTCTTCTTCTTGTCTTCCCAATATTTTTGGTAAGTTTCTCTCCCTTTATATTGATCATAAAGGAACCTAAACCATCTTATAGTTTCCTCCAATGTTTTGGGATCATCGTATTGTATCCTGTCACTGATAAATGATGGAAACCCACTCAAATATATATGAATATTAACGTTATCATTCTTGATGAAGGAAACATATTTTAGCATCTCTAAAAACCTCCTTTCATACTCATCTATGGTCATACTCCCAAGCTTCAGTTCAAAGAATTCCTTCATTTTATTATCATAGTATCTCTTAGTCAAGTATTTCCTTTAAAAATACCTCTTGAATTCCCTCCAAGTCACCTTCTTCTCATCAATGTGTTGTACCTGCACAAATTGGTCCCAACACATTGATGCCTTTCCCTTGAGATGATAAATAGAAATTCTACCTTCTGCCTATGAAGAGCAATAATGAAACTGAAAATACTTCCTCATTATTAACACCCATGTATCTGCATTCTCATCCTTCTTGTGTTAACCATCAAAAGTAGGAGGCTTGATTTTTTTCATTTCCATTGTAGCTCATCCACCCCAGACCTCTTCTTTTACTTCTTGACAGGGGATGGAATTGAACTATTGTGTGCTCTCCTAGTTGAATTCCTTAGGGAGTGATGGTGATGTTTGTCAACACTTCTTACTCTTATCCTCTTATCATGTGAGTTGTGGCTCCCTGATTTGCTTGACTCAGAATCCTTATCCATATTCTTCTCTATTTTTTCCAAGATCTTCATTAACTTGATGTTAAAGTATTCATGTTGCTCCTTGGATTTAATAATCATGTAATTATCAAATTTATAACTTAGGACATCCTTTTGCAAACTTTTTATTGTCTCTAACAAGTTCATTCTATCTTTATTACGTTCTCCATGTCCATTTGAATTTGTACCTTCATTACCCATATTGACATACATTGCTCTAATCTCTTCTTCATGGTTGTAAGCTCCCTACACATTTTCCATGATTCTAAACTTGTGTTGATCCTATTCTGCTCTAAATGTTGTTAACTCTGTAAAATTTTCAGCCAACAAAATTTGTTAGGCTAAACAATTAACAAATTCATGAAATTTTGTACAATTTTGTTTCCATAATGCATCAAAATTATTTCTTCTAATTTCTTGTGAAATTAACTAACCAATCGAATTCAATTATATACCCATATTTAGCATGTGCAAGTTTTACACACGCAAGGCTAAAATGTAGCGCATCCACTACGCACCTATATCCAATGTGCATACTTTTTTGTCACGTGCCAATATCTATTGAGCATAACTTTTCTGTCACGCAATGATATTTTGCGTGCATTGCAAGCACTACACCACACGACGCCAAGGTTTAGTGTGTTCACACTGCATGCCAATACTCCCTACGCACCAATATTTTGTCACGCGCCAATATTTACTGATCAAAAATTTTGTGTCACGCACTGATATTCTACATGCACGGCAAGAACTACACCACACAACACCAAGGTTTAGCATGTTCACAATGTGCACCAATTCTTCCTGCGCACCAATATTTTGTCACGCACCAATATTTACTGAGCGCAAATTTTGTGTCGCACACTAATATTTTGCGTGCACTGCAAGCACTACACCACACAACGCCAAGGTTTAGTTTGTTCACACCACACACCAATACTTCTTGCACAACAATATTCTGTCACGTGCCAATATTTACTGAGCACAACTTTTGGGTCACTCACCAATATTATGCGCACTGCAAGCACTACACCACACAATGCTAAGTTTTAGTGTGTTCACACCCTGTGCCAATACTCCCTACGCACCAGAAACTCATTTCTGTGCCACAATATCTGCACCTTGCGATGCTGAACTTTAGTGCACTTTTCCCCACACCCATATTATGCACACATGACCAATTCTACACAGTGCAGTTCCAAAATCTAGTGTACATACCCTATGCACCATTATTTGTTGCGTAAAACCAAATGTTTAGTGTGCATACCTACACAACATTATTTTCCCGCATCAACGACTCTGCACAGTGTAGAACCAAATTTTAGTGCACACACCTGCATACCTTTATTTATTATTTATTTATTCTGCACATCACTGCTACTTAAATGCACGCAAATATTTTCGACACTTAACTAATTTTTCCATAATTTTAATGCATAAATTGGGTCTTTTGCCCGATTTTCACCCAATTTACACCATGGACGTTCTGCAACCATGAAATTTGTTCAATTTCACTCCAATATACCAAAATGTAACCTCTGCAACAACAAATGTTTGTGTGCACTATTTGTTGACATTCCTGGTGCGAGTCTTCCCAAATTCATTCACGAATTGAGAATTTTATTTCAAACAATTTCACTCAATCTGTCGTGGCTTCCCTGTAGCTTCAAATTCAACCAATTCCTGTCTAATTTTTCTTAAACAGGTATTAAAATTAGGGATATTGCATCACTTAACCAAATTTTCCCAAATTTCTCGTGAATTTAACAATAGAAATTGGGGATTTCGCCCAATTCCACTCAATTTCTTATAATTACTGTCATGGACACATTGTAACTTGAAATTTGGCCACTCCCAAATTAAATTCTTTGAGAAAATCCCCTTCGACATTTTACTAACTCACCCCATCCAGGCTCAATGTTGAAAACTGGGCTCTGATACGTAACATCCCCATTCACCAACTGAGCTATGCCACTAAATTTTTTTTAACTCTGATACTAATTAAACATAAAAATTCTCTGCAATGCACAATTTTATACATAATCATAACAAAAATATACATGCAGCATAAACAGGAAAAACCCATAAATGAAAATGCATAACTATTACTGCAACAAATGATTTAACACACAATTGACACTCATCTTTGATTAAAGTAACACCAAATCCATGCAAAAGTTCCACGTTCCTCCCAGCCTTAGACCACACTGCTCATAACTCTCAGCAGTGGATCACCCCCAATCTGGGGCTAAACTCAACCTGGGTAAGGTTTCCTAACCAGGATAAAGTATCTCAACAATAGGAAACTTATTCAAAGGTGCCAATTCGTACTGAAAGACTACAATCCCTCCTTCCCCACATGCTTGTCCACCCCAAGAAGTGTTCCCCTTCTCTGCTCAACAATCCTCCAATTTCCCACTTCCTTTCTAGGGATTCAACAACATGCCTGATAGGAAGTCTCAATGCCATGTATTTTTAGTTTGGCACCTTGGGAAAATAATTCCCATCATTTCTCTCACCTGGCGAGACTATAATGTTCTACAAGCCTAACAACCCACCTCTTCAGTCCAACTCCCAATCTAACCAAGGTACAAGTCTCTGTGATAGTAACAACAGGGTACAAATAATAGTTGAGTGAGTAACCCCCCTTGATCGAATGATCCCCTTCCAAATAAAAATGTACTAAGTCCAAAATCTATGGATGCATGTTCCCAAATTGACACTTTTCATGTTGAGAACTACCTTGGGTCCACTTGTCCCCATCCTTAGGAATTAGGATGAAATAAATGTCCATACTTTATACTTTAAGGAATATTAATATAATATTCTTTTGGGTTTAAGCCCCCCCTAACTTAGCCCCTTATCCTCAACTAGTGGAGTTTATCCCCCCATACTCTTTTACATGGTTGGTTTACCACAGTGATCTATTTTCATTATATTTTCATGTGATTACATTTACGTTTTCAGGAAAAAGTACTGGTCTTTTTCCATCCAGGCTTACCAGCCTCAAAAACAAAAAAATCATGCACTAAATTACATGTGTGCACATCAATCCTGGGCTGCGTAAAATCTTATTTTAGTGTTCCACCCTCACGCACTTACATAGGTTCATGTTATAATATAACATATATACAAAAGTATCTCTGACCTCAAAATCACACACTAAGCCAGTGTGCACAAAATCCTAGGATGCGTGCATTCCTCTTTTAGTGCGCCATCCTTACACACTTATTTCAGTGCACGTTGCATACATTAAGGTGTTCCTCTTTTAGTTCACCATCCTCATGCACTTACACATGTGCACACTAAATACATTAAACTACATGCTATATTCATTTTAAAATGTCTGCATTCCTTGATGTGAGATTCACACGCACTAACTCAATGCACGCAAAACCAATCCAAATATCGTGTACCATCAGCTCACCAAATTATATGTAAATTACAGTTACATTTACATGTACAATTGGGTTCATCCTAGGGGTATTACACTAGGAATTTTTTCTATGATCGTAATTTGACCATGGTGCATTAGGGAGAATTTCGTAAAGCATCCCAGATTGAGCATATATAAAGTCCAACTGTTAGGATTTGAAGATGGCTTCTTCCTCAGTTGTCACTCTAGATGTAGAAACATCCTTCGAAATGTAAGGCTGCAAAGACTTGAGGAACCATTCCAATAGAAACTCTAGAGGAACATAGACTTTAATCAACATCTTCCATCTATTCCACTCTTGAATATGATCATAAATATGGGTGGATTTATCTTGTCGAAGATTCAATGAGAGTTCAAGGCCGACATCGTAATGAACCGATAATTGGAAGTGATTGAGAAAAACCAATACCATCTGAATGAAATTTTAGTAGGTTCCCCCAGGGAGCTTGATTTACCACTTCGTAGCAACCCCGGTGAGGGTGCACTGAAATAGCCTCAAATGAATAGAGTCATCATTAAGGGATTTGGATGCGAACCATAGGTGAAAGGTAGTAACATGATCACTCAGGTCCTCACCATTCTTTCCTTCAAACTTTGGTATGTCAGAAGGAATCTTGGTGGGGACGGGGGCCATGAAGGATCATGATGCACAGGGTCATTTATCAATTTTGACAAGTATGGAAAATTTAATGTGGCCAGAAAAGGGAGCTGAGGTTGCGGCATTTGAGCCCATGCTCCCGAGAAATATTGTTTTTGTGAGGTCGGAATCCAACCAGGGTTCTGGTATATACCATGGCCTTGGTTGGTAGGATAGTATCCTCCTCCCAAGTGATTCATAAAACGTTGTAAGGGCATCGTGGAAGTCACTTGTGAAGAGAAAGCGACATTATAAGGGTTACTCATATGAGGATAAATGTTTCCCCTGGACGAAGGGACTCCATGCAGGGGGTTACCCATACTATAAAACTAACTTCTTCCAAACGGAACAATAAAATACAGAGGGGGGTTCACCATAATAAAAGTGTTTGTAGGAATCGGCACTGTGGAAGAAGGAATGATGAACGAAATACATGAAGTAGAAAGTCCTCTCATTTGTGGATTCCATCTTGGAAAACTCTGGCTAGGATTGGGTCCGGAAGAAGGAGGATTCCAGCCTCCTACACTAGGATTTGGTTGAGGGATACAACACTGCCAAATGAAAAAGGAGTATGAAGCGTCGTGCCCCCAGATCCAAAACCAGTATTCACATGAGACATTGAAACAGATGATGAGAAGTGTGAAGTCATTTTTAGCATACCATAATATAAAGGATTAGTGGCCGAAGTTATGAACTAAGTTATATGATCTGGCATACCGTACGGAAATATAAAAGTATTCATTCCCACATGATGAGAAAAGACAATGGGTTGGGTAGCATTGGATGAGGGAGCCTCTCGAATCCAAACCTTTGATGACAAGGGAGTCGAAGGGACCCCACTAATCATAGTGGATATAGGAGTCAAAGGACTTGCCAAGACATTTATATCTGACTCGGTACACATGGTAGGATGCTCACGAGCTTGATAGGTGGAGATTTATGTACCACTCTTATTAACTTTACGCATTTTAGGAGGAGGTATTGGTAAAATATCAAGACGTGGTGGTAGATTCAAAAGACAACGATATCGATGAGGAGGCTGGTCTCGCTCCATGATGACTCAAAAATTGAGATACAATACAAAATCCTAAGGCCAACTAATAATCAGAGAGAACACTCCTAAATAAAGATAAATGCCTATGCATAAAAACATGATATAAAGGGACCTCCCAAACTAAAGTAGGTATGCCTCTCCCAAGAGGGGTCTAAGACTCTGCAACAATAGAGTGCAGGTATCATAATCAATTATAAGGGCCCTCGTAGGCTTCACAACGCAGTCAGTCAGATCCCTCTATGTTGAATTTTTTACTTAAGAAGTTAATTGAATTGGTGTTCTTTAAATTTTAACAATTATTACAATCATTTCATACAAGAGAATCACTGAAAGAATGACATCCACAACATACACAAGATTTACCCTTGGAAACCCTCTTGGGGAAGAAAACCTAGAAAAAATTCTTTAGTATAGATTCGTTAATGAGAACAATGTCTCTCTTTAAGAGAGATCTCACAAAGAAGAATATCCTCCACAAACCCTAACCATAACAGAGTATAGCACCACTTGACCAAGATATACTTTAGTAAATAGACCAAAATCCTTCACGAAAACACCTCCTGGATGAAGTTGTGTCTCCCTCTAAGACTTGCACACTTTTCTCTTGAGATAGAGAGCTTGTTGAGTGTGTGTTCTCCAAATGAGGTGTTAGGCCTCTTATAAATACTAGTTGGGCAAGCCTAAATTAGGTCTAGGCTGACTTGACACGTTATTAAGGGACAATAGAGCCAACTTTACAAAAGACACTTTATAAATTACATTTGACCTTTTCATAATGATGCAATAAGGAAAAATAAAAAAATACAACTTTATAATTTACATTTGACACTTTACAATGGACTAATAGAACTGACATGATTAATTACAATACAATAATAATATCTTGCGTTGCTACTCAAAACTTTAACACTCACTCTTAGCTAGGAAGGTATTCTTTTGGCATGATCATCATTACTGCTTATGCACTTCTATACAATTGACCATTGTCGTGTTGTATTTTCAAAAATATATATGTCATAAGAAGTTTTGTAACCATACAATATGAATCTAGTATAACATCATAATATCATCATTGGGATCAGAAGTCATGGTGGGACTTTATTCCAACTCACATAGTTTTGGGAATCTAGATCTCACTAGGAACCATTCAGCTCACACAGAGTCTGACCACTGGCCCTAAGCTATTCCTTCTGGTTGGCACACTAGAAATCTAGTCCCACATATACCATGCATCTAACCACGAGGGTTAGGTGATGTAGTTTACACACACTACCCATATATCCCCAGGCTAGGAATCACCTCCAACCACACAGGTTGGCCCTCCATCTTTCTAGGAAATACATCCTCCCTGAAGGATCCATGATTTACACTTAATGAAGCTAGGAACACACACCCTCCCTGAAGGATCCACGTCCACTGACCCTGTGCGAGGTCATGTTTACAGGTGCCATAGTTAGAGCCCAAACATGATAACCTTTTGTTACTACACCATACTATGTTTCTACCACCTGGAGTCACATCTATAACACATCACTCCCTCTAACTGGGAAAGTCCTTTTGGACCACACCAAACTTGTCTCTAAAGTACATGAACTTCACTCTCAACAAAGGCTTAGTCAACATGTATGCTACCTTCTCATCGGTAGAGATGTACTGGAGTTTCACTGCTCCCTTCTATACCATCTCTCTGATATAATGGTACTTGATCTCGATATGCTTAGACCTGTCATGACACACTAGGTTCACTGACAACTTCACGCAGCTCTGGTTGTCACAAGGGATACAAGTCACCTCTAACTTGAGATCAACCAATCCTACAAGAAGCTTCCAAAGTGACACTTCTTTGCCACAAGATGAACACACTGCTACATACTCTGCCTCTGTAGAACTAAGTGCCACACAAGTCTGCTTCCTACTGAGCCACGAGATCACAACTGATCCCAAACTAAAGAAATGTATCGATGTACTCCTCCAGACTGTGACACTACCTTCCCAATCTAAATATGTGTATCCTTGCAGTCTTATCTCACAATCTAAGATATGTCTGAGTCCATAATCGATCGTACCCTTCAAGTACCTCAACACATGTGTTACAGCGACCAAGTGAACATGTCTAGGCTCAACCATGCACTAACTTAATGTGTTCACCGAAAAACATATATCTAGCCTCATGTTCATCAAGTACATAAACAAACCAATCATCTATCTATATATGGTGGCATCCAATGTCTCTAAAGTTGTGTCACACAACAGCTTCAGGTTCTCCACCATTGGTGTAGATATGGATTTACAGTCCAACATCCTGAACCTCTTCAGGATCTCCACTACATATTTTCCATGGTTAAGGAAAATATTATTCAGTCTCTACCATACCTCCATACCTAAGAAGTAATGCATCATTCCTAGGTCCTTCATCTCGAATTCTGCAACAAGTTTCCTCTTACTTTCATCGATGAGCTTCTTGTTCCCTATCAAAAATAAATCATCCACGTATAGTAGAAATATCACAGGTTCACCATCCACAACCTTGAGATAAAGGTTGGAATATGTTGTACTCTTGGTGAAACCCAAGCTCATCAAGAAACTGTTAATTCTTCCATGCCAAGCTTTAGATGCTTTCTTTAGCTCATACAAGTATTTCTTTAACCTGCACACATGTGTCTTCCTATTATGTGTCTCAAAACCTTGTGGCTGCTCCACATACACTTCTTCTTCTACTACACCATTTAGGAAATTTGTCTTCATGTCCATCTGATGTATCTTCCATTTCATCACTGTAACAATTGCAAGAATGGTCCTAACCGAGGTGTATCTCACAATGGGAGAAAATGTCTCCTCATAATATATTCCTTCTTTCTGAGAGAAACCATGTGCCATGAACCTTTCCTTTTACTTATCTATACTTCCATCTGTAGTATGCTTTATCTTGTAGATCCCCTTGGAATTTAAAATTGTCTTATCTTTTGGTCCTAGAACACATCCCAGAAATCATTCTTTATGATTGACTGGTATTCTTCAATCATGGCATCCTTCCATTCTTTCTTCTCTGCTACCTCTTCATAATAGGTAGGCTATGCATCAATGATGTCACTCAACAATGCCACATAGCTGGAATATGGTCGCGGTTTCTTGCTTTCTCTGAAAGATCCATATAGGGCTCCATATTTATCTGCATCCTAAATAATTTCTCGAGCCCAAGATCTCCTTCTTTTCTTTGTATTCATCTCTACAAGTCTTTTTTATTCTACCACATCATGATGTTCTTCTGGAACATGTCTTTGGACACATGTTATTCTGGAACATGTTATTTTGGTGCCATATCATTACCTGCATCTGTATCTGCAATTTTGGGAGCCTCAGGTTCTTCATCATGAACCTCACATGTATGATCTTGTCTTGATCTACTGAAGGTTTGTTGGCAGCCAATTACTTTTTTTAATTGCTCTTAAAAAACGCTGCCTACACCCCTTGTCCCGTTAATGACAAATCATCATCGCATTGTGCTTCTAAACATTTGTTTCATTTTTGCGACAATTGCAATTTGGTCTCGATTTGATTTTCACAACTGTAAGTGTGAAAATACCTCTTTCATCGTTTGGACTGTAGTCGTCTTTTATCGAT
>SNQJ01S0024843.1:40531-86657 GCA_010110895.2 Picea sitchensis | reverse complement strand
CGGTTAGCTTACCCGGAAGATGCACCTTTTCCTATCTGTTTCTGATTTTCTGAGATCACACAGGGTGCGGGGAAAAGATAATACGTAGATCTAAAAGAGTAGAAACCCAGAAATAAAAAATACAAACCGAAATAAAATCAAAATAAAACTTTGCAAAAATTTAAAAAATGCATATTCAGGCTTTAAACCTACAGATCTGACTGTAATGGTCATATCTTGGGCAAACGGAAATCTTTTTGAGTGAAACGAAAAGTGTTCCTGAATGAAAAGAATTATACGGACGCAATGGAACAGTCCTTTTAGCGCAAAAATGTATGCAAATGCAGGACAATGGAGATGAGGAAACTCGGCCTCGAGATCTCGATCTACAACACGAGCGGGTCTTCAAATAGGCTCTGATACCATGTTCGACAACATAGGTATTCCAACAGAGGATGAACACCTTTAGTAAAAACTCACATAACCAGATCAATGATCAACACACCAATGTTTTCATGTGGTAAAACCCATACAAGGAAACATCCACAACCCCAGCCAACGCGGCCACTTGGAGCAGTTTATTAATGAAAGGAAAAAGATTACAGAGAGAATTTACAAGAGAGTTTCTCACAATCAATCATCGGAAAATGATCCTCCATGCTATTTAAATAGAGATCATGGACCAATCGAGTATTAAGCCATAGATCAATGGTCATTAAGATCGAGGACAGTATGAACCGTTTGATCACTCTATGTCGGGAACATATCGTGACTGTCGGATTTCCTAACTACAAATGCATACTAATGCATACTAAAGAAACACACTTTTACCTAACGACATATTAGACCAAGTAGATCTTAACTAACTCCTAAGTGTCTAAATATCNGAAACACACTTTTACCTAACGACATATTAGACCAAGTAGATCTTAACTAACTCCTAAGTGTCTAAATATCCTAACACCTTGCATACGAGTTTCAGAAGAGAAGCAATTGAAACTTATCTAGTTTCATCACAAACTCATACGATCAACTTCTGGAACAATCATAAATGAATGAAAATGAACTAAATCACATATGTGGAATGCAACATTAATTAAATCACAGATTAAAATGAACACATTCCAAGATTTGGGTCGATTATGTCTGTTCTATTCAATGATGAAACAAATTACATAATATTGTAGTTCTCCACTGCATCTTTCTTCTACTCTATTCTGCTCTATTGATCCCTATCTCATAATAATTTTACAATTCAACAACAAAATATCTTAGGACTGGCTCCACAAGCTCTCGTCATCCTGTCTGCAACCTATCCTATCATGTCATAACAGTTACCTATTTTTTCCTATTACAATAACTACTAGTTATTTCCAGATAAGAGCCAACACTCTATGTATACAACCCCTTACAGTCCTATATGACTTTACAAACATGACATATTTAAAAATTTTGTTTCAAAAATATCTCAACAACTCGATTTACTTCTGAATTAAATGTTGATATGTCATGTCCCTTCCTCCACACTTGTGTCTTTGACTTTGGAGGTGATGCTCCTGCATCATAGACCCAGGATTCAATGCTTAACATTGCACCAACAATTCCTTGACTATCGACCCTTTAGGCAACACCTGCGCAGCAGGAGAATTCTCAGTCGCGGTAGAAGCAGGGGTAGTTACAGGACATAGGTGTCTGTAACTAGGTTGGGACACAAATCTGTGATAAGAGCATGTTGGCCCTTGACCAAGTTTTGGGAACACTTGGTCATATTTGACTATTTTTTTGAACTTCGACAGCCTGTCTAAGATGGAGCGCTAGATGAAGCAGATATTGCAGAATCTCAACCCACTTTTGGGTCCCTTTTTGGATTTTGGGAATATGTAATGGGAAAGGGATGTTGGCCCATGGGTTTACCCATGTTTAGGCCCATTTTGTGTTTATAAATAGAAGGATAGGCAATGTAAGAGGAAGGGATTCAAATAGTACATCTATGTTATGTATGCTAAGTGAAAGTAAGATCTATGAGAGCTTAGAGCCTATATGAGACTTGTAGAATATGAGTGCAAGTTATTGTAAGAAGTTGTAGAAGGCTTTGTGCTATAATACAAGGAAGAAGGATCTAGTCAGCTGCACATATGTTTTGTCCTATGCGTAGTAGGGTTTGATGGCTCTATGCTTGTAACTTCTTGGTCGATGATAATAAAGAAGAAGAGTTGGTGGATGCAGCCCTAGGGTGGGGGTGAACCACTTAAATCTATGTGTTATTCTTTCTTCCTTAACTTGATGTGCTTATTTCTTTTCTTTCTAAGTGTTCTCATATATTTAGATATATCTATTTATTCTTTGTGCTTATTAGATGTGTATGAATAGTAGATCTGATATGTATGAAGAGGCTTAGTGTTGATTTAATGGATCTGATATGTTTTACTATTGCTAAGTGATAAGATACCTTAAATCTAAGTGAATGTTGCGATGCTTTGTGCTATTTGTGAATCATAATAAGGATTGAATATTGATGAATGATCGATGCTAAGTGCTCTGTAAGAGATATAATCACAGATCTATGTCCTAGCTAAGGTTGCAGACACCTGAGTCTTGCAACCACCCCTGCCTCTACCTCGGGTGAGACTTCATCTACTTCGCAGGTTATGCCAAAAGGGCCAGTAGGTAGGGTTTTGTTGGTGTGCTCTTGTAGCGTTGAACCCTGGGTCTGCCCCTGTGCCAAAAAATGGTTCCATTGTTGGGAACTAAGGAAGTAGAAGCTTTGTGCAAAGATTCATCCTGAAACTAAGAAATCTTGAAATACTTAACTGTTATTTCAGGATGTCAGAAAGGATCCTTCCCTGAGGATTGGATCAAAAAGATGACAAACTGGGATCTCTTCACAAATCCAAAATCCCAAGAGTTTGAAAAATATAATCCAGAACAAGAAAAACAAAAACTAGCAAAACTTTGGAAACAATACATGGTTCAAAATGATTGTTGGTTGTCTTTCTTCGAATGGAGAAAAGTATATAATGCCCCTATAGTTCAAGTAACAGGAGAAAGCTCTACTTCTCCCAGCCACAAGTGGAAAGGGATTGATGGATCTCTTATAGAATCAAAAACCACTTTCCCACCTTTCCAAAGCATTGTACTAGAAGATGGTGCAAAGAAAGCCAAAGCTATTCCTTTGCTTACTGATGAAGCAAATCAATTATCAAGAATAGATAAAAGAGTCCAGTCAGTATCAGAACAACTAAACTGGACAAATATAGCCCTTAAGGGAATGGCCACTCAGATTCATTTGACTTCAGATTATGTCAAACAAGAACAAATCATGGATTTACAGGTTTCTACTAATACAGTTGTCCACTCTGTAAACCAGATCCATGAAAAGATTATTGATATCAGAGACAAGGTTGATACAACCCTACATGCAGTATCATTGAAATCCAAAGAACACCATGAAAATCTAATGGATGGGTTAGGGACAACCTTGACAGAAATAGGGAAAAGTCTTATAGACATCGAAAAGAAGTCGCATAAAGAAGATAATCCCATCCCTCCTTCTTTCTTGTTACCTAGTTCCCATATCTCTATACTTTCACCTATATATAAGCCATCAGAAAAATCC
Source organism: Picea sitchensis (assembly GCA_010110895.2). Taxonomy (NCBI): domain Eukaryota; kingdom Viridiplantae; phylum Streptophyta; class Pinopsida; order Pinales; family Pinaceae; genus Picea; species Picea sitchensis. Next base: position 83,062 of record SNQJ01S0024843.1, on the reverse strand, counting down.
ATTAAATAGAAATTTCCCTTTTTCTTTCCCTCTGAACAAGAAACACCAAAATCCTTGAAGAAATCTGAAGAGGAAAACCTCTCTATGGTAACCATCAGAAGACCTGCCTATGAAAATATTCCTGCCCACTCCAGTAGACCATCTGCCCTAGACCTAGTTGGAAAAGGAAAACTACCTGAGTCCCAACTCTTTGCAAAAGACTGGTATCAGGAGTGGAATATAGACAATCTCTCTGTAGCACAAATCAGAAAAATGATTGATCGCATGTTTGTAGCATACAATATTATGTGCATGAAAGGGAAAGGAGAAGTAGAATCCTGCAAGACTATCATACAGTGCTTCACTGGAACCTTGAGAAAATGGTGGGAGATAATCTCATCCCCACTAATGGTTGGCAAAACGGAATCTGAAACCTTAAAAGATGAACATTGAGATGTAGTCTATCATTCTGATGGAACTCCTATGAATAATATGATTGGTGCACTAACCACATTAATTCTAGAACACTGGTGTGGTACTAAAGCATAAATCTCTGACAAACATGAGATTGTTTTAATGAACATGAAGTGCAGGAAAATGTCAAAGTATGAACAATTCCATAAAGAGTGGACACAGAGGATCTTTGAGGTAAAAGATAGTAAAAACTTGTTATGGAAACAAGTTTATATGGCAGCCTTACCTAGCAAATTTGTAGAATACCTCAAGATGGAAGACACTTTTGCACTCCCTTATGAGACATATACATGGGGAGAAATCTACTCTACTGTCACTAGAGCCTTGATAGGCCTATGTACCAGTATGAAAATCTAGAAATCTGTCTCTAAAACATCCTATCTACTAGACCAAAAGTCCATATGTGAGCAGTATGGTCTTTACAATACAAATCCTAGCCTCCAAACCAGGAAAAGAAGAAAATAGTACAAAAAAGATAGGAATAAAAAGGGCAAGTTTAAATATGTCCCAAATACGCATTATTTTGCACCTCAAGACATTAAGCTGAAGACGCATAAGCATGAGATAAAACAAAAGATCAAATGTTGGATCTGTGGAAAAACCAGACACTATGCACATTAGTGTCTTGACAGCGAAGCTGCTCGAAAAGGAAAAGGAAAATTGTCTGAGCAGAAGGCCAGAGAAAATTTGGAAAAGGCAAAGAAGCAAGTGAGGTATGCATGTACCCGATGTGGGGATCAAATACATGATTCAAACGATTTCCCTTTTAGTTCTCACAATCAACCTAAAGTAGAAGCACAACTTCTAGATACAACATATTCCTCTCCTTCTGAAGTTCCAGACTTGAGTTCAAATGACGAAGTTATCTTAACTCATTCTTGTAATTGTTCAAATCCTTATGTTTGTACATGCAACAACAGTTCTGATTTAGACTCTGATCTTGACACACAGTTTCCTCAAGTTGAAAAACTAAAAGTGTGTATGTTTAAGACCACAGGAGACCCTGAAGCCCAAATGCTTGCTCAAATTAAAAGTTTCCCTGAAAGTGATATGAGATCCTCACTTTTGGAAGCTTACATTAAAGTTGTCAAAACAGAGAAAAAGGGCAAGCAGTGTGATGTATCAAGAAGGAAACCACTTTTTCTTGATGCCTCCTTTGATAAAAACACTAGAACGTATATCAAGTTTAACAGAGAACCTAAACTGCAGAACATCTCTNATAGATTCTTGGGCAAGACAGGAGATAAGCCTTATCAAAGAAAGGATAGAATCTATTCCTCCAGCACTAGAAGATGCTCCTTTTGAGACAGTTATCCAAGAAAGATTTGTCTCTGAATTACAGGGAGTCAAAGGAATGTAGGTATTACCAATATCTTACCAGAATCGTTCTGTAAACATAACTGTTGAATTTTGCAATGAACTTTTTACTTTAACAGCTCTGATTGATACTGGGTTAGACATCAACATTTTTCATACAAGAGCGATACCTGCAAAATATTGGGCACCAAGTTTTGGGACTGCTACTGGATTGGGAAACAGAGATACAAATTTTAAATATGAAATCTCTAGAGCTAATATTTTACTTGAAGAATACAGCCTAGGAATGAGATTTCACATTTCTGATATTCCAGTAGATTGTATTCTGGGAGCCCCATTCTTGTCAGTAGTAGTTCCTCATGGATCCTGCATTTGTAATGATAAACCAGGATACTTTGTCACTATGCCTAGCATTAATGGTATTCCTCCAAAACAGATTAAACTTCCATTTGTCTCTGAACCACACATGTATATTGCATTTTTGAATTGTCTGGTTATAGTGGAAGTATTTGACAAAGAAATCCAAAGACCAATCAACACCTACTATGATGAGAATACTCCTTGGGAGGTTTATAAAGAACACTGGAAGCCTACATGGCAACTAAGACATACTGAAAAGATTGAACTTGGGCTTACATGCTTCTCTGCAAACACCAGTCCTACAGTCCTACCTCCTCAGCATGTTTTAGGACAAATTCATCAACCTATAACGATCACCTCCAGAGAAAAGTTGATTGAATTTGGAGACTTAACCAGGTTAAGGGTTGCAGATACACAGTGGTATAATCCTGCTGTAAGAGGATGGTCAAGAGCTCATGTTTATCACTCATTTCAAATAAATAGAATGCGGAGTTTAGCAGATTGGCCTCAACAAAATCCTAATGAACTTGTCTATGGCATGAACTATGGACAATACAAAGAAAAGTGGTTTAACGCCTTTCTCTGGACAAGTAGGTATAATTTCTTTTACTGTAAAATAAAATTTTCAAATATGTTTCGAAATTGGGAGGAACCAAAATGTATGCTAGATTGGTGGAATACTTTTGGTTTGAATCTAGTCCGAATTAATCCAGAGCTCATAGAGACAGCCATAATGTTTCTCCAGTATCCCCGAAGACTGGATTATCTTTATCACCTTTTTTTCTGATGCAGAATATAATCAGATTTTTATCCATGAAAAACATCCTTGGGTCCTCAGAACAAAATTCATGATCAAGTCCTCTGAAGATCCTAACTGTGATCCAGAATTATTACGACAAGTTTACACTCAACATTGGGACCCATACATTTTCAATCAGTTTAAAGACCATCCCTTTGATTGAACTTCCTGTCTAGATGGCCGACAGTGGTGTCATCCATTTTTCGTGGGTTGTCGATATCAACTCCACTGTGTACAAAGAATAAAATCCTTCAGAGATTTAGTAATGTCATAACTCGTCAAAGGAATCTTGGAAACTCGGAGCACTTCTCCAACTTTTGGTGTGGTTTGACCCACATTTCCAAGAATCCATATTGTTTGTCCATATAGAAGTCATTTCGGTTGGGGAATCTTATATGACAACCCCATTGGACATATTTTAATTTCGGTGATTTGATCAGGGAATCTTGCGTGACCACCCCGAAAAATCTTTAAGGTACTTTTAATTTTGGTTTGATGTAACTAAAGATGTCTTTTCAACATGTGATCCCCATGTGAACTCCTCTGTCACATACGAATGGCCGACAGAAAAGGGACCACTCTGGTTTGATGCTTCATGATTACTCCTCCACTCAACATTGTTATAAAAGGAGGATGAGAAATTCATTCGGCATCAATGGCATAGCGTGTGAGTTAGTCAGTCATTCATTCTAGCTTCCCTTCTGTCCGAAGCTCGAGTCTTTCTTAGAGTCAGAATCTGTAAGAGCATTCTTCTCTGTGTTTAAGTATCTGTGTGATCAGTGTCTGTTATCAGTTCCTCTGACACACTTATGTAATACCCGAGAGCTTTATTATGCTCTGAGATAAATAAAATCAGCTTCCGCATATATTTTTATATCTTCCATATTGTCTATGTTATCTGCGCATTCCAAATTTAATTTTGTTTCTTTCATTTGAGCCCGTAAGTTGCTCTCCCCTGTCAGTAAGGTTGTCTAGATGGTGGATTATTGGCCGCAGTGACCGGTGGTAGTAAGTCCCGCAAGGTAGGAGGCCGCTAGGGTAGCGGTAACCGAGAAGGCGAGTCCAAAGATCCAGAGATCAGCTTCAAATAGGACTGGTTTGTGAAGGAAACGCTCGATGGACTTCGAGTGGGAGATTTCATGATGGGTATTTGAAAAAACGTGCGCAGAAGACATAAAGCATATCGCAAGAACTCAGGAAGCTTCATTCTCTTCCAGAGTAGGCCCCTGCTTATAAATGGTATCAGAGCCATCATCCGCGTTTTTCCCTGGGTATGATAACATACTCATTCTCTGATCTGTTATAGCTATTCGTGTTTTACATCTCTGTCTCTGTATAAATCTTTGTGTCTCTGTAAAGCTGTGTGTGAATCTCAGAAAAGTTTTCTAGTCTTTACCTGGGGAAAAGGCCAGCAGCTTAGCGAAATCCTATTGCCTTTGGCTGATATAGGAGAATAGTTTCAAAGCCCTCCCTTTCTGTGTAAAGATAGAAATACCAAGTATGGATTCTCATTCTATTTCATTCCGTGATATTAAGAATTCTGAAGAAGCAAGTACATCTAAGCCTGATACACAAAATAGTCTCGAATCAATGTTTTCTCTCAGTCGTTCTCAGAGTATAAATCAAGCAAACCTAGAAATAGTTGAAACAAATCCTCAGGCTGCCTGGAAATTACCAGCCATTTCTCCAAATCAAGTTTATCAGGATCTGAATATGTTTCACCTCCAAGCCATAACCCGAGTATTTTTCAAAGAATTTGTTAGCACTATTCAGCAAATAGTAGTGTTACACAAACTATCTCTCTGCTAAACCCAACAGAAATCCAAAAGGAGGCTAAAAGGCATGGGACAAAATTTATCCATTTCGGGTGCATCAGGATTGGAATAAATGCCTTGTTCCACAAAGGGATCAACGCTTATGTGTTATGTACCATAAGAGATCTGACACATGACAAGTTTACTGACTCAATTATTGGAGGGATTGTGGCCCCCCTTTCCAATGGACCAGTCTATTTTGACTGTTATCCAAACTTCTCTGTCTTTGCACATGATGAAACCCTTGCTGATATTCTAAAGCTCCAAATAAAGACATCGGGGTTTAATATGAAGGCTAAACGTACAAATATAGCCATCCAAGTAAGAGGATGCTTTAGATATACAAATACCATGTTTCTTGTTGTTTTGCATACTCCCAGCAAAGACTCACAAGACAGTACCCTAGTCATTACAGATGCTATGAATCAAAAGGTTGAACATAGCACCATCAGATGGGAAGACTTATCTTTTCCAACAAACTGGGTTATCGAAACTCCACCTATCCCAGTCCAAAGGGCTATTATGTCTGCACAAATTAAAGAAACAAATGACTTTGTTGTCATCTCTTTTCCCCAAAAGCAACTAGTCCAAAGTCATTCAGGGCCGAAACCTTCTCGAGCTCCTCCCCCTATTCCATATTTTTGTATGCACACATCTTTACAAACCCTTTCCACACAAATCAGACAGATCCCCTTTTCTGTAAAATGTCCTAACTATGGGGATTTAATCACATTATCTACATTAGCCACTACTGTAAATACTTATTCTGTATAGTTTAAACATGAAAACCATAATCCTAGAACTCAGGTTCCCCCTCCAGTCTCAACCTCTAAAGATCCTTTCCCTCACCCTCAGTGTTCAAACATTCCCTTTCCTCATGATCCACATGTCCTAGTCATCATAGATAAAGAATGCAGTATCATAAAGGAAAGACTCCGAGCTTATTTTCCAACAGATATTAAAAGACCTTCTTTTCCAGAAGTCAGGAAATTTCTAAGACTGGCAAAAGGATGCCGGAAAGGTACTGTAAATGAATCTTGGATGAAAAACATGCTAAATTGGGATCTCTATACCCATCCTTCAGCAAAAATATTTGCTAGGGAAACTCCAGATCAACAAAAGGTCAGCCTAGCAGAACAATGGAAGGCCTTTATGAGCAGAAAAAATATCTATGTTTCTTTTTATGAATGGCACCATTCCAGAAATTTTACGACACCAGTTTTGGTTCCTCTCACATCTGGGTTGGTGTCCTGTCCAGTGTTTTCACTCTCACTATCAGATCTAGGCAAGGAGATCAATAAGATCAAAACTTTAAAGAAAGCAGAGGAAAAACAAGAAGAACCTGAAAAGATAAACATACGTCAAATTATGCATCAACAATATCATGTCTTAATAGAATTAAGGATCCAAGATTTGCATTTTCGGCTTAGGACATTGATAGATACAGGTTCAGATCTAAATCTTCTCAACAAGCATGTTATTCCTGTCTCTTTATGGGAGAAAATAGAATTGACTATTACTGGTCTTGGAAATATTCTGAACACTATTTCCTTTTTCATTCCAGAAGCCACTTTATGTTTCCAAAAATTTTGTCTCAAAATGAAATTCTTTCTAGCAGAAATTCCAGTTGCATGTGTCCTAGGGACTCCTTTTTTAGAAGTTGTTTCCCCTCATGGATCTACCACCATTACGCCAGACCAAGAAGGCTATTTTATAACTCTTTCAGAGGGAAAAATCATCAAACTTCCTTTTATTTCTACTCCCAGAAAACCAGATGCAGTAGAAATAAATGTATTTCGGGCTCAGAAGATTAGAGAATTGCAGGGAATGCAAGCGTCAATAAGAATCAAAACCCAATTACAAAACCCAGGAATCATGGAGAGAATCAAGTCTCTCAGAAACTTATTTTCAGAATCAGTATGTTCCGAAAATCCCACTGCATTCTGGAAACAAAAGAAACATGAAGTTTCTCTACCATATAAAGAGGATTATTTGGGTACACCCTGTAGGAGTCGTGCAATTCCTATGAATGTTGAGTACCAATGATTGTGCACGAAAGAAATTGAAAGTATCCTGGAACGATGACTCATAAGAAAATCCACCAGTCCTTGGAATTGATATGGATTTTATGTCAACAAACAATCAGAACAAATCAGAGGTGTTCCTCGACTGGTTGTAAACTACAAGCCATTGAATAAATTTCTAGCTGATGATACTTATCCTATTCCTAATAAGAGAAATTTAGTCACTAGAATTGTTGGAGCCAAGGTCTTTTCCAAATTTGATTTAAAATCTGGGTTTTGGCAAGTAGCTATAAATGAAAAGGATAAGTTCAAAACGGCTTTCAATGTTCCTGTTGGATATTATGAGTGGAATGTTATGCCATTCGGTCTCAAGCATGCACCCTCAAAATTTTAGAGAGTTATGGATGAAACACTCAAGCCTTATTTTAATTGGCTAATAGTGTATATTGATGATATTTTAGTATTTTCTCCATCTATTGAACAACACTTCAGGCATCTGAAGATTCTCTGGCAAGTTATTAAACAAGCTAGTTTGGTCCTATCAAAAAAAAAGATGGAACTCTTCCAGACTGAAATTAAGTTCCTAGGCCATATTATTGTAAATGGCCAAATCACTCTACAAACTCATGCCATTGAGTTTGCAGATAAGTTTCCTGACAAGATCACTGATAAAACTCAGCTACAAATATTCTTAGGAAGCTTAAACTATGTCATCCATTTCTCTCGAGATTGTGCCAAAGATAGAAATCTCTTGAATGAAAGACTTTAGAAAGATCCCACTCCCTGGACTGAAGCCCATACACAAGCCATCAAGAACATTAAAGCAAAGGTTAAACATTTACCTATACTGCATGTTTCTGATGATAATCTGATGAAAATTGTTGAAACAGATGCAATCAATATCGGGTGGGGAGCTGTTTTAAAATAGGTAAACCAGCAGAAAAAGGAAGAAATAATTCAGTTTTCTTCTGGCTTATGGCAAGCCACTGAGAAAAACTACTCAGCCTTGGAAAAAGAAATTAAAGCTACTCTCAATGCTATCCATAAGTTTGAGCTTTATTTTATTTATAAGAAGTTTATTTTAAGAACAGATGCTGCCGCTATGAACAACGTCTTACATAAAGATTTGAAAAATTCAGGAGACCATAAATTTGCAAGATGGAAAGCATTGCTTAGCAATTTTGACTTCTCCATAGAAGATATCAAGGGTAGCTCAAATTCTCTTCCTGATTTTCTAAGTAGAGAGCATCTCCAGCCTGTGTTTCACACCTTCATTGTTTCTATACAACTCAGAGAAGGTTCTGAACACATTGAAAATATTCAATAATCTTTTCATGGATTTGGTTTACAGAGTGGACAATTGTATTAGTAGAAACCTGTAAATGCATGATTTGTTCTTGTTTGACATAATCTGAAGTCAAATGAATCTAAGTGGCCATTCCCTTAAGGGTTATATTTGTCCAGTTTAGTTGTTCTGATATTGACTGGACTCTTTTATCTATTCCTGATAATTGATTTGCTTCATCAGTAATAAAAGGAATAGCTATGGCTTGCTTTGCACCATCTTCTAGTACAATGCTTTGGAAAGGTGGGAAAGTGGTTTTCGATTCTATAAGAGATCCATCAATCACTTTCCATTTGTGGTTGGGAGAAGTAGAGCTTTCTCCTATTACTTGAACTATAGTGGCATTATATACTTTTATCCATTCGAAGAAAGACAACCAACAATCATTTTGAACCATGTATTGTTTCCAAAGTTTTGCTAGTTTTTGTTTTTCTTGTTCTGGAGTATATTTTTCAAACTCTTGGGATTCTGGATTTGTGAAGAGATCCCAGTTTGTCATCCTTTTGATCCAATCCTCGGGGAAGGATCCTTTCTGAGATCCTGAAATAACAGTTAAGTATTTCAAGATTTCTTCTATAGACGACTGTTTAATAGTTGCTGGCAGAGGATTTGTGAGTCTACATTCGGGTATAGCTACATCACATTGTTCAATGTACCCTAGGCCATACTTTGGAGAATTTGGGGTTTTGACGCATTTATATAGTTCTTTGAGACGAGGGTCTAAACTTTCAATAGACGGCATATAATGAATCATACCACAAATAATAGGTTCAGAAGAAGATACAGGCATTTCTACAGTATTTTGGACAGATCTAACAGATAGGAAATCCATACTAGGTATTTCTATCTTTACACAGAAAGGGAGGGCTTTGAAACTACTCTTCTATATAAGCCAAAGGCAATAGGATTTCACTAAGATGTTGGCCTTTTCCCCAGGTAAAGACTAGAAAACTTTTCTGAGATTCACATAAAGCTTTACAGAGACACAAAGATTTATACTGAGACAGAGATGTAAAACACGAATAGTTATAACAGATTAGAGAATGAGTCTGTTATCAGACACTGATCACACAGATACTTAAACAAAAAGTAGAATGCTCTTACAGATTCTGACTCTAAGAAATACTCGATCTTCGGACAGAAGGGAAGCTATAATGACTGACTGACTGACTCACACGCTATGCCACTGATGCCGAATGAATTTCTCATCCTCCTTTTATAACAATGTTGAGTGGAGGAGTAATCATGAAGCATCAAACCAGAGTGGTCCCTTTTTTGTCGACCATTCGTATGTGACAGAGGAGTTCACATGGGGATCACATGTCAAAAAGACATCTTTAGTTACATCAAACCAAAAGTAAAAGTACCTTAAATATTTGTCGGGGTGGTCACGCATGATTCCCTGATCAAATCACTGAAATTAAAATACGTCCGATGGGGTTGTCATATAAGATTCTCCAACCGAAATGACTTCTATACGGACAAACAATATGGATTCTTGGAAATGTGGGTCAAACCACACCAAAAGTCGAAGAAGTGCTCCGAGTTTCCAAGATTCCTTTGACGAGTTATGACATTACTAAATCTCTGAAGGATTTTATTCTTTGTACACAGTGGAGTTGATATCGACAACCCACGAAAAATGGATGACACCACTGTCGGCCATCTAGACAGGAAGTTCAATCAAAGAAATGGTCTTTAAACTGATTGAAAATGTATGGGTCCCAATATTGAGTGTAAACTTGTCGTAATAATTCTGGATCACTGTCAGGATATTCAGAGGACTTGATCATGAATTTTGTTCTGAGGACCCAAAGATGTTTTTCATGGATAAAAATCTGATTATATTCTGCATCAGAAAAAAGGTGATAAAGATAATCTAGTCTTCAGGGATACTGGAGAAACATTCTGGCTGTCTCTGTGAGCTATGGATTAATTCCGATTGGATTCAAACCAAAAGTATTCCACCAATCTAGCATCCATTCTGGTTCCTCCCAATTTCGAAACATATTTGAAAAATTTATTTTACAGTAAAAGAAATTATACCTGCTTGTCCAAAGAAAGGGGTTAAACCACTTTTCTTTGTATTGTCCATAGTTCATGCCATAGACAAGTTCATCAGGATCTTTTTGAGGCCACTGTACTAAACTCCGCATTCTATTTATTAGAAATGAGTGATAAACAGGAGCTCTTGACCATCCTCTTACAACAGGATTATACCACTGTGTATCTGTAGCCCTTAACCTAGTTAAGTCTCCAAATTCAATCAACTTTTCTCTGGAGGTGATCATTATAGGTTGATGAATTTGTCCTAAAACATGCTGAGGAGGTAGGACTGTAGGAATGGCGTTTGCAGAGAAGCCTGGAAGCCCAAGTTCAATCTTTTCAGTATGTCTTAGTTGCCATGTAGGCTTCCACTGTGCTTTATAAACCTCCCAAGGAGTATTCTCATCATAGTAGGTGCTAACTGGTCTTTGGATTTCTTTGTCAAATACTTCCACTATAACTAGACAATTCAAAAACGCAATATGCATGTGTGGTTTAGAGACAAATGGAAGTTTAATCTGTTTTGGAGGAATACCATTAATTCTAGGCATAGTGACAAAGTATCCTGGTTTATCATTACAAATGCAGGATCCATGAGGAACTACTGCTGACAAGAATGGGGCTCCCAGAATACAATCTACTGGAATATCATAAATGTGAAATCTCATTCCTAGGCTGTATTCTTCAAGTAAAATATTAGCTCTAGAGATTTCATATTTAAAATTTGTATCTTTGTTTCCCAATCCAGTAGCAGTCCCAAAACTTGGTGCCCAATATTTTGTAGGTATCGCTCTTGTATGAAAAATGTTGATGTCTGACCCAGTATCAATCAGAGCTATCAAAGTAAAAAGTTCATTGCAAACTTCAAAAATTATGTTTACAGAATGATTCTGGTAAGATATTGGTAATACCTGCATTCCTTTGACTCCCTGTAATTCAGAGACAGATCTTTCTTGGATAACTGTCTCAAAAGGAGCATCTTCTAGTGCTGGAGGAATAGATTCTATCCTTTCTTTGATAAGGCTTATCTCCTGTCTTGCCCAGGAATCTATAGGGTATCCAGTCTCTACTTCTTGTTGCAGATTATTGAAGTCCCTTCTGAGGTTTGCCACTTCAGTTTTTAGATTAGAGACTTCTTTTTCCAAGTCTGAAATAGAGATGTTCTGCAGTTTAGGTTCTCTGTTAAACTTGATATACGTTCTAGTGTTTTTATCAAAGGAGGCATCAAGAAAAAGTGGTTTCCTTCTTGATACATCGCACTACTTGCCCTTTTGCTCTGTTTTGATAGCTTTAATGTAAGCTTCCAAAAGTGAGGATTTCATATCACTTTTAGGGAGACTTTTAATTTGAGCAAGCATTTGGGCTTCAGGGTCTCCTGTGGTCTTAAACATACACACTTTTAGTTTTTCAAATTGAGGAAACTGTGTGTCAAGATCAGAGTCTGAATCAGAACTGTTGCTGCATGTACAAACATAAGGATTGGAACAATTACAAAAATGAGTTAAGATAACTTCATCATGTGAACTCGAGTCTGGAACTTCAGAAGGAGAGGAATATGCTGTATCTAGAAGTTGTGCTTCTACTTTAGGTTGATTGTGAGGACTAAAAGGGTAATTGTTTGAATCATGTGTTTGATCCCCACATCGGGTACATGCATACCTCACTTGCTTCTTTGCGTTTTCCAAATTTTCTCTGGCCTTCTGCTCAGACAATTTTCCTTTGCCTTTTTGAGCAGCTTCGCTGTCAGGACACTCATGTGCATAGTGTCTGGTTTTTCCACAGATCCAACATTTGATCTGTTGTTTTATCTCATGCTTATGTGTCTTCAGCTTAATGTCTTGAGGTGCAAAATAATGCGTATTTGGGACATATTTAAACTTGCCCTTTTTATTCCTATCTTTTTTGTACTCTTTTCTTCTTTTCCTGGTTTGGAGGCCAGGATTTGTATTGTAAAGGCCATACTACTCACATATGGACTTTTGGTCTGGTAGATAGGATGTTTTAGAGACAGATTTCTTGATTTTCATACTGGTACATAGGCCTATCAAGGCTCTAGTGACAATAGAGTAGATTTCTCCCCATGTATATGTCTCATAAGGGAGTGCAAAAGTGTCTTCCATCTTGAGGTATTCTACAAATTTGCTAGGTAAGGCTGCCATATAAACTTGTTTCCATAACAAGTTTTTACTATCTTTTACCTCAAATATCCTCTGTGTCCACTCTTTATGGAATTGTTCATACTCTGACATTTTCCTGCACTTCATGTTCATTAAAACAATCTCATGTTTGTCAGAGATTTCTGCTTCAGTACCACACCAGTGTTCTAGAATTAATGTGGTTAGTGCACCAATCATATTATTCATAGGAGTTCCATCAGAATGATAGAATACATCTCCCTATTCATCTTTTAAGGTTTCAGATTCCATTTTCCCAACCATTAGTGGGGATGAGATTATCTCCCACCATTTTCTCAAGGTTCCAGTGAAGCATTATATGATAGTCTTGCAGGATTCTACTTCTCCTTTCCCTTTCATGCACATAATATTGTATGCTACAAACATGCGATCAATCATTTGTCTGATTTGTGCTACAGAGAGATTGTCTATATTCCACTCCTAATACCAGTCTTCTGCAAACAGTTGGGACTCAGGCAGTTTTCCTTTTCCAACTAGGTCTGGGGCAGATGGTCTACTGGAGTGGGCAGGAATATTTTCATAGGCAGGTCTTCTGATGGTTACCATAGAGAGGTTTTCCTCTTCAGATTTCTTCGAGGATTCTGGTGTTTCTTGTTCAGGGGGAAAGAAAAACGGAAATTTCTGTTTAATGGCTTTTTCTAATGGCTTATAGACATAAATAAAATATCAATACACAAATAAAACAATAGTTTCATAAATAGTAAGTCATTAATAAAAAATTAACATGTTATTACATTAATATAATGTATAAATTTACATTAATGTGTAATGTAATGTATTAATTAATTGTTACATTAATAATATAATGTATTAATTAACTAATACAATAACACATTGTTAAAGTATTAATAATCTAATAAAGTAATGCATAACTACTAAATTATGAAAGCAATAAATACATTTTTAATAATGTATTTATTAATATTATTAACACACTCAAACATTAATATTAATATTAAAACATTAAAACATTGAAAAATATTAATACTTTAACAATACATTAGAAAAGTATCATTACCTTAATAAAAACATTATTACAGTAGTAATACATTAATAATACGATATTGAAGTATTAATACAATCATTTACAATGACCATGTTTGACATTTGACCATGCCCATGGTTAAGTTTTGTAGAACTTGGTTGACTTTTGGAAGGAAAGGTTCACTCTGGTTGACCTTGGTTGACCATGACCATGGTTAATTGAGGCTTACCTTAGATTACCATGATCATGGTTATTTATGGTTGACCATGAACATGACCATGGTTAACTTCTGTAGACCTTATATAGACCTTCACCATGGTTAATTTCTGTAGACCTTCTATAGACCTTCACCATGGTTAAATTGCAACAATATGGTTATGTTAATCAGATTGTGATCATGAGACTATGTTCGTCATAATGCGAAAATATGGTTATGTTCGTCACATTGCGACAATATGGTTATGGACAATCATGTTCATCACATTGCGAAAATATGGTTATGTTCATCACATTGAGACAATGTGGTTATGGTCAGTCATGTTCGTCACATTGCGACAATATGGTTATGTTTGTCACATTATGATAATGTGGTTATGGCAAGACATGTTCATCACTTTGTGAAAATATGGTTATATGTTCATCATATTGCGACAATATAGTTATGGCTAGTCATGTTCGTCACATTACAAAAATATGGTTATGTTCATCACATTGTGAGACTCGGTGCTATGTTCATCAAACTGAGAGACTCGATGCTATGTTCGTCACATTGCTAGATTTGAGGTTATGTTCATCACATTATGACAACATGCTTATGTTCATCACATTGCGATAATACTGTTATGGCCAATAATATTCGTCATAGTTATGGCCAATCATGATACAGGAGCATCGCCGACTCATCAAGTGAGCCAGCGTGGGAGCAAAAGACAATTGGATAAGCCAACACAGATTTTGAAATTGCCTTGGAAGTTGTTGCACGATCTTAAATGAGTCATTTAAGATGAAGTGCACTTGTATATTATAAATGGACCTTGAGTGGATAACTCTCGTCCTTTAGTAGATAGACGACATTTAATATAGTTAATGCTAGTTGATAGGATTTTAATTCATAGACTAGACATTTTTAGAAAGCAGGAGGGAAAACGTATATAGACACCCTCATTATATCTTTGTAACATTATTCAGAAGCAAGAAGAGCACAAGAAAAGGAGCAGAGAGCTGTGTAGAGAACACCCATGTACTGATATTTGAATTAATAGAAGAAGATTGATTCAAATTCCTGGTTTTGTGTTTGATTCTCTGTGTATTGATGTTGATATGCTCATGAATGTTTGTTTCTTGTTATACACTTTCTTTTATATGTTTTGTATGTGATTTTATGGTTGAATTGAAGTCTGGAGCAGTGAGAGAATGAGTTTCAATTGTTTCTCTATTTGAGCCAGAGGATTCCTGCAAGGAGTGCAGTCGAATTGTCCACAAGGAGTGCATTGACAGAGGGTTCAAATGGGGATAACTTTGATTCTCGTTCACCTAGAAGTGAATTAGGTTATAGGAGTCGTGCAAGGAGTGTGCAGGCCAGGTAAAAGGCTCAGGGTTGCGAACCTGAGTAAATCTTTGAAGGACTGCTTCTGCAGGCATGCACAGAGTCGAAGAGAGACTTCAACACTTAGCGTGATTGAAGGTTTGCCACAAGGAGTGCGAGCAAGTAGTTCTTTTAAAAATTGAAAAGCTGGAAAAAGCTCAGGAGGAGTAAAGCCTTCAAATCTCTTGAAGGACTGCACAGGAAGTTTCGGATCAAGAAATCCTCAAGGAGGGAGAAGCGATGATCAATATCTGGGGAAGGAACTCTTGAAAATCCCTCCAGGTATCACATCTTGCGAGCATGCAGGGGAGGTATAGTAGTGTATTTTTTTTAGGAGGGGCAAAGCCGTCAGGCAGAGCCGTCAATCCAGGTCATCTAGGACTGTGGGATCTACATGTGAAATCGTGTATCGGGGTTTCGTGAGTCGAAGTTCCAAATTATTGCAAAAGGAATTGTGATATCGTGAAGACGCAATATCCCAACAAGCCCATAACCGTTTATCATTGGAGACATGTGTCAGGAGGTCGAAAGAAGTCAAGGTTTAGAGTATCGAGAGTCTCGAGGATAGAGTATTCTTTCATCTTGGAATCACAAACTGCGATATCCTGACGGTGACGTAAACAGTGTGGGACCGCCAAAGTTAGTGCAAGACAGGTGGCACGAGTTATCGGGATCTCATAGTGAAAATTCCCAAATTATTGACATTAGGATTCGCGATCCCGCGAAGTCCGAAGTCCCGACACAATAAGGTATCGTTGAAAATTCAAAGAAGCGAGCTCATCGGAGTTTTGTCATATCGAGATGTCGGGAGTCGGTAAAGTGAATGGTTTAATATTGCGAGTGGCGAAATCACGATAGAGAAGAAGTCCCGACAGGGTAAAGACAAGGTCAGCATTGACTTAGGTATCGGTTCTCGGTGATCCATGGGTACAGTGCTCAACCTCTGGACTTGCAAAGTCATGAGTTCTGATTCCCCGATAAGTAAAGAGAGGGGGATTGCACGAAGATTTTTTTGGGTGAGTATTTCCATATCGCAGGAGCATCGCCAACTCATCAAATCATGTTTGTCGCATTGACCTTCACCATGGTTAAATTGCAACAATATGGTTATGTTAATCAGATTGTGATCATGAGGCTATGTTCGTCACAATGTGACAATATGGTTATGTTCGTCACATTGTGACAATATGTTTATGGACAATCATGTTCATCACATTGCGAAAATATGGTTATGTTCATCACATTGCGACAATGTGGTTATGGCCAGTCATGTTCATCACATTGCGACAATATGGTTATGTTTGTCACATTGCGATAATGTGGTTATGGCAAGCCATGTTCATCACATTGTGACAATATGGTTATATGTTTTTCACATTGCAACAATATGGTCATGGCTAGTTATGTTCGTCGCATTGCAAGATTCGAGGTTATGTTCGTCACACTACGACAATATGGTTATGTTCATCACATTGCAACAACAAGACTATGTTCGTCACATTGTGACAATAAGGAAATATTCATCACATTATGATAGTGAGGCTATGTTTGTCATATTATGACGATAGGGCTAGGCTCGACACATTGTGAACAATATGGTTATGTCCATCAACTTGTGATGATGACGTTATGTTAATCACATTGCGATGACGGGGCTATGTTCATTGCAATGCGACAATATGGTTATGTTTGTCACATTGCGACAATATGGTTATGGCCAATCATGTTCATTCCATTGTGAAAATATGGTTATGTTCATCACATTGTGACAATGTGGTTATGGCCAGTCATGTTCGTCACATTGCGACAATATGGTTATGTTTGTCACATTGCGATAATGTGGTTATGGTGAGCCATGTTCATCAGATTGTGACAATATGGTTATATGTTCGTCACATTGCGACAATATGGTTATGGCTAGTCATGTTCGTTACATTGCAAAAATATGGTTATGTTCGTCACATTGCAAGACTCGGTGCTATGTTCTTGAAACTGAGAGACTCAATGCTATGTTAATCACATTGTGAGATTTGAGGTTATGTTCGTCATGTTTCGACAATATGGTTATGTTCGTCACATTGTGACAACAAGGCTATGTTTATCACATTGTGACAATATGACAATATTTGTCACATTATGATAGTGGGGCTATGTTTTTCATATTTTGATGATAGGGCTATGCTAAACACATTGTGAACAATATAATTATATCCATCGGCTTGTGATGATGACATAATGTTAATCACATTGCGATGATGAGGCTATGTTCGTCACAATGTGACAATATGGTTATGTTCGTCACATTGCAACAATATGGTTGTGGCCAATCATGTTCATCACATTGTGAAAATATGGTTATATTCATCACATTGCAACAATGTGGTTATGGCCAGTCATGTTCGTCACATTGTGACAATATGGAAATATTCATCACATTATGAGAGTGGGGCTATGTTTTTCATATTGTGACGATAGGGCTATGCTCGACACATTGTAAACAATATGGTTATGTCCATCATCTTGTGATGATGATGTTATGTTCCTCACATTACGACAATATGGTTATATTTGTCACATTGTGACAATATGGTTATGGCTAGTCACGTTCGTCATGGTGTGACAATATGGTTATGTTTGCCACATTGCGACAATATGGTTATGGCCAGTTATGTTCATTACATTGCGACAATAAGGTTATGCTCATGACATTGCAAAGATATGGTTATGTTCGTCACATTGTGACAATATGGTTATGGCAAGTCATGTTCGTCACATTACAACAATATGGTTATGGCAAATCATGTTCGTCACATTGCAAAAACATGGTTATGTTCATTACATCGCAAAACTCAACGTTATGTTCATCAAATTGAAAGAGTCGACGCTATGTTCGTCACATTGCGAGATTCGAGGCTATGTTGAGAGGGTCATGATAGAGACATTGTGATGTTACTATGGTTGTCGAATTGTGACACTAATATGGTCATCACATTGCAACACTACTATGTTCATCGTGTTGAAACGTCCGATTTTGTTCATCATATTGCAACGTATGATTTTGTTTGCCATGTTGCACCGTCTCATTTTGTTTGTCATATTGCAATGTTAGGTTATGTTTGTCACATGACAATATAGAAAGGAAGTTTTAGCCAAGATTTTTTTTAAAAATCCAATGAATTGTTTCCTTTGTCACAAAGATAGGAACTTTGAAATGATTAATGATGTGATGTATTACATAGAAGGAAACTTAGATTCATACTTGTTCTAAGGAAATTTATAGCAATTTATCTTTAACTTTACAGATGATGATTTTTACTTGTTTTAAATACATTAATAGCAAATGATCTTGAACTTTATAGATGATGAATTATACTTGTTCTAAGGACATTGATAGTAAATCTCTTTGATTTATACTTGTTCTAAGGACATTGATAACAAATCCACTTGATTTATACGTTATATATGATGATTTATATTTGTCCTACGAACATTTAAAGGAAATCAACTTGTTTTATCAACTTGTTATTACATTAATGCAAAATATAAATTAAAGTATTAATTTATATTAATGTACAATATAACATATGAATTGATTTTTAAAATTAAAAAAAAAAAATGATTTTGATAATTTTAAAATGGATTTTTTAGTTTATTAAAGTTAGTTTGGAAACGTAGAAAATGGTCATTAATTTGGAAATGTGGAAAATGGAAAATGGTCATTAATATATTAATAGAACATTGGTTTATATACATTAATTTTAACGTAAATTAATATATTAATGTAAACATAGTTACCAACTTAACGAGAACTCTCCAGAGTCTCGTTTTTGGGGGGGTCCAATTTTTTACCTCATTTTTAAAAATGGTGCTACTGGTAGCTTCCATCTGTTACAGCTGATTTTGATATTTTAAATTTTTGGAGTCCTGATGTTTCCATTATTTTTTTAAATGCTCATTTTCATCTATTTTCAATTATATATATATATATATATATATATATATATATATATATATATATATATATATATATATATATATATATATATATATATCTATATATGTGTTTCTATTCAACTCCTTTTTAGTCATTTTTTCAATGCTTTCAATCTTAAAAATGTTTTTACCATTTACTTTTGAAGTTACAATTTCTCATAGAATTTTGCCTACTTAATTAATTTATTGTTCCATACTTTTAAATATATTGAAAGAAAACATCATTTTAACTTTGTTCTTGCAACTACTTCAATAAAAATAAAAATTTGTAGTTAAATAACACCACTTTTGAATGTTATAAAAAAACACATTTTATAGCCATATATCATAAAAAAAACGTATATATTTTGGTACATATTTCTTAAAATATCATGTATAATAAAACATTTTTATGGACATAATTGATAAAAAGTCCTAAAATTTTATAAAAATTATCATTTTCTTGGAGATTTTTATACATTGTTATAAGTAAAAATGACAACATTTAATAAAAATTTTCAAGTATAGTGATTCACATGCAAATAAAATGAAAAAGCATTTTCCAATGTATAGTGATTCACATACAAATAAAATGAAAAAAGAAACAATAAAAAGATTCATCACAAAACAAAAAGAGATACATCTTTATTCTTATTTTCAAATATGAAAGTCAAATCATTACAGTTACAACTCATCAAAATTTTGCAAAATTGAGCATCATCTTCAAAGCCATCTTTAAACTAATCAACAATATCATATATCCCAAATTTATCATGTTCAACAGACGCACCATCATCTTCTTCGATGTCATTTTGTGCTTCCATTGTGTCATTTTGTTCTTCCATTGGTTCTTTGATATCTTCAAGTTCTCCAAAGTGATCTGTTAGGACCCTATATAATAGGGAATCAATATTCTGACTCTATCTATCTATCTCAGGCATTATGTTTTTCCTCATGAAGCAGGGTGAAGGCGACAGAAAGCGTTTGACACTGTCCAAGCATAAGATGAGTACTTGCACGTAAGCTTCAAGGTGAATTCCGGTGCATTTTAGCAAAAATTGTGAATTGGTTTGAATGGAAATTTTTTTATTCTTGTGGGTAAATACACTGTTTGGTTTATTAGCCAAACTTTGGTGTTTTGAGCCAAAATTGGCCCCTCAGCCTTTATGCAGAGTTTTAGTCTGGTTTATCAAAATATGAATATTTTAACAATATTTTTAGCAAAAATTATATTGGCCTATGGCCAACCTCCGAATACTCAACACCGAGGATAAGCACCATTTCACAAACTGACAACAAACACTCAAACCAGCACTAGCGCCAAACTCCAAAGATAGCCTTGGGATCACTTCATCGAAATACTTTGTAGCTAGTGGCATATATCAATACTCATTTGTGTTTTCTTCACACGAATGTGGGATTAATTCCCAAAACTTTAAAAATAAAAACACAGAGTTACTCTGTGCGCCCAGGTGTCGACCAGATTTTATGTGTCAAGTATTGGCTAGGCGATGATAGTCAACATGTGCAGGTCCAGATTTTGATATGCCATGTGTAGTGGAGATCGTGCCCCAAGGTTACTGTATAGGTGTCCAAACAATGTGATATCGTTGTGGTTGCTCAGGCCACATGCGCCCACGAAGAGCAGTAGCTTGTAAAATCAGGTTGCAACGGTTGTCATAGAAAATGGACAAAGTATTCATAAGTTTTATCATTGATGGGGGCTAGGGTTGTAAAACATTGATTTTTAGGTTGAATCCCCTTGTTTCCCTCACCAATGGAGATCGTAAAATGCATTACAAAAAAAAAATGATGAAGAGGCTCGGTTACTCGGTCGTTTACCAAGAACATTGCAGCAGTGAGATCAAGCCAATCATGGCAAAAACATCAAGTCCGTCATCTCAATATCCATGAATAATTGGTGGGTGCAAGTCTGATGAGAAAATGTGGAGTGAAAGTTCCCAAAGAGGTCATTGTATCTTCAGTTGCAGAAGTGAAACAGGCCATCCGAGAGGTGTTTCCTGGAGAGAAAGAGGTTGTTGTGAAAAGTTAAGTACTCACTGGTGGTCGAGGATTGGGAACATTTAAAAATGGTTTGATGGGGGTGTTCATATTGCCAAAATTGATGAAGCAGAGGAATAACAGATGAAGATGCTGCAAAAGTTGTAGAAGGTATGGCCCCCAGGTTTGTTAATAGAGACACATCAATAAATCAAGTAAACAGATGTATGGTCTATTCTATGAAACAAAATGTACACTTCTTGAGATAAATCCTATTGCAGAGACTGTTGATGGCCAATCAGTAGTTGCTGAAGCTGACTTGAACTATAGTGAGAAATACAGTTGGTTATTTGAAACAAAGCAGCTTTGAGACAGATACTTGTTCAAATCAATCAATTAGCACCTTAACAAAAAATTGTGAAGGGATGAGCTATGTGACATGGGTTTTAGATGCATGTAAGCCTTATTGTGGATCATGGGTTGGAGTTATTGCATTGACAGGTGCTATAAAAAGCATCATATGGGGGTTAGTGTCTACCTTAGAATCTTGATCAGCAATGTCGCAACGAAAAAACAGGATCATTGAAATGGAAACACAATCTTCTTGTTAAATGGGAGCCCTCTCTTGAAGGTTTTGTGTATTTAATTAACTTGTGCATTAACAAGTTTCTTGTAGGTGATATATTGGATGAGGTAGTTACTATTGAAAGAGATGTTGCTTGTCATCAAAGAAACAATACCACATCTAAACATGATACAGATACAAAACTCCTAAAAAGATTATGGTATAGTAAAAGAGATGGAAATTGAATTTGGGCAAGAGCAGGATAGTGAAACTTGCACTGAAGAAGCATCAAGAAAGAACCACTTTGGCAGTTCTCAACTGAAATGTTCGAATGGTCAAACAACAGAGAAAATAAATCAAACTGACAACAAGAAAAGTCTAAAGGAAGAAACCTTTGGCAGAAAATGGACATAAGCTGAGTGAGTGCTCTGAAAGTAGTGACAGTGGTAGTGGAGACGGGATGCAATCAATAAAAATAAGCCAAGAGATAGAGATGGGTTCACTCTTGTAACCAAAAGGAAGAGAAACTATAGAAACCATGAGTTCAAGAACCCAACTAAAAGTGTATACAAGCAGCAACCAAATGGTTCTTTTGCACCTCAGTCATCCAAAGAATATAATGGTGCAAATAGGGTTTTGGGTCTTCATGGAGATAGTACAGCAGGTTAATGAGATGTGTCGCAAAAGGCCACAAAGAATTACATTTTACTCAGTGGATTGTAGAGGTAGCTGTGGAGAAATATTTGTCAATTTGCAAAACCACAATTATACTCAGAAAAAGAAGGAAGATGCTATTGCTTCTAAAATTTTCTTTCCAAGCTTAGAGGAGTCTGTGTTAGTTTGCTGGACTAATCTTCCTAGAAAGACAACTAAGCTCTATTTTTCTCTAAGAATTATAGAAGAGTTTGAGCAAGTTGAGGGTCGACAACCAGGTCATGTGTCATCTGCAGATTTGGAATCTGTGTTGATCCTCCAGAAGAAACTCTATGAAGAACAAGGGTTATCTGAATCTCGAATACCAGATATCCTCTTGGAAAGAATTCTTGATGTCGGGAAAGGAATTCAATATCCATTTTAACCACCTCTGAAGCAGGGGATTTGGCAGTCATGCCTTCCTGAGATGAACTCCAATTGCTTGAAACTTATTGTCCTTGCAATTTTCTCTTTCTCTTGATCATTCGATGACAAATTTGAAAGGAACCAAGACAACTGGCAATGACAAAATCAGCAAAGAGAATCAGATCCCTGATTAAAGGCGAAAGTTCAGTGAAATAAAAGATGAAACGGTTGAGCATTTACAGGAGCATAGCAAGGGAGCCTTTAAACATCTCCTTGAAAGATGGCAGAGGCATTTAAATGAGCAGTTTAACGATCAAAGGTATTTGTCCGAGTGGTTAAGAAGGAGGACGAGATATCTGGAAGCAAAGAAAATATTAGGCTTGTACACAGTTGTCAATCCATCACACTTGTCATCAATTTTATAATGTAGTCACAGGTGGCAAAGCAATTCCATGCTCTAAAGAAAAGCTCGACAATTGGCAAATGACAGTTTCAAGCATTCCTGGTCTAAGAAGATTTGACTCCAGCCAGTCTCCAACAACCTCAAGCATTCAATGACTTCTTCATTCATTGGTTTTTGATGCTATTACAGTCTATTTGCCAACAAATCTTAAACAACCTCCAGTATGCCAGATGTCGAGGTAGTAGTTACCAATTTTAAATTTCCCTTTAATTTACTGTTTGATTTGTTTTAGGAGACAAATGACATGTGTAAATCTTTGTAACTATTTTCTATCTTCAGAAAACAGAGGTAGAGCGTGAGTCTTGGCAAGGATGAGGCAATTTTTCTTATTTATACACATGTAAAATATGAAAGGGGGGTTCGGGCTGAGTAGGAGAGGGTTTCGACCTGTGAGAGAGGGTTCGATCTGAAGTTTTTAAATTTTCTTTGCTAGAGCGTGGGCTGTGTTTGGCCAGAGAACATTTTCTGTAATATTTAGATGATCAATCAACAATGGGCATGCTTTTTCTATAGGATTCTTGTGCGGATGTATTGGTGGCGTTTCTTTCCCTGTTAAGTAATTTTCATGTCATTTTTCTCTTGTTTTCAAGACTTTTTGCCAGAAGATAATAACAAAGAAGAATTTATTATAAAATTCTCTACATCTTTTATTTTGATAATCTTTATGTTACTCTTCTAAAAAGCTCAGTTAAGGAATTCTTAGCTGCTCCTTTTCTTTTCTTTTTCCTCCCCTATTTCTTCCTCAAATCGACACCATCAAAACTTAATTCGATCCAACATTTCCGTTTCCTTGCCTTTTGTAAGAACTTTGTCCAGATATGAGAGTGAATCACATATTTAAGCACAGACCCCATTTTCCCAATGGCCCTCCTTGCTTTCCCAAAATAACCATTTAAAAACCAAAACCCCAACCCCATACTTTCATTACTTTCATAGCTAGCCTAAAATCCATCCCATACAAACCAAGTTAAATCGAAAAGAGAGATCCCTCTCTGAGTGTTGGAGGGCTAGTTCTAAGACTCCAAGTGGTTCGAGGTTACCTCTGTGATTGCCTCCGCAGCCTTAGGCAAATTACAGAGTGCTAACATTTTTGGCGACTCCACTGGGGACTTATCCAGAGGTGCACTTCAAGTTCAGATTTGACTTCTAATGGTGAACAGAAGCCGAACACAGGAAGGTTGTACCATTCACCTGGAGACTCCATTTTTCAAGATCCCGAGCTTCAAAGTTCACAAGCGACTTCACTACTGAAGAGTCTAGATTTCAAATCCTTGATGATGCTTCAAGATGACAGGGTATGTGGTGAATCCTATATCTTGTGAAGCCATAAAAGAATTCAGGAATAAGTTAGCAGAATTTCACCTTGACGAAGACTTTTTAACAACTGTGTTTCGTATTTTGGAATTGAGCAAATTTTCCCCTAAAATTAAATTTTTTTTTCTTGAGCTAGTTGTTGAAAAGTTCGAAAATGATATTGAACTTTTGGATTCTCAAATTCAGTCCTACAATTTCCTAGATCTCAAAGAATTCTTGGAAAATCTTCCTTCTCCAAAGCAAGAGGAAATCGTCTACCTGTTGATTTGCAGATTGATGATGATTATGTTTTCAAGTATAAGGCTAAAGTTGTATATGCATGGTTTGATTTTGAGGATGAAACTGAGCTACTAGTCATAGAAGATTTAGAAACGAATATCATGCATCATGCTTTAATTGATCCTATAGCAGATTACATGGAGGTTTATGTTAGCTCAAGTTTTCAAACATGTATTCTCTATAACAACCAAATATGTCACCAGTTGCCAGTACATATTTCAGCCTTGATTTTCATCAAGCACGATGAGGGAACCCAATCATGGGATCAATTGCTTGGTTGGCTTCATTGGCACTTTTTCATTACCTGATTGAAGCAGTAACTGTTAGCANAGTACATATTTCAGCCTTGATTTTCATCAAGCACGATGAGGAAACCCAATCATGGGATCAACTGTCGGGTTGGCTTCATTGGCACTTTTTCATTACCTGATTGAAGTAGTAATTGTTAGCAAAGTAGGGTAGGTAGGAATGCCCCAATAAGCTCAACATGATGAGCACTTTTCTTTTTAACCCTTCATAGTTTTATTTTCAGATTACAGTCTGGGGGTAGCCCAATGATCAGCTGGTCTATGAATTTCAAAGTTCTATGGTTTCTAGACACCTCCTTCGGAGCTATCTTCCCCAGGTGGAGCCTATGTTAGGAACCTATATAATAGGGAATCAGTATTCTGACTCTACCTATCTATTTCAGGTGTTATGTTTTTCCTCATGACACAGGGTGAAGGCGACAAAAAGCGCTCGACACTGTCCAAGCATAAGATGAGTACTTGCACGCGAGCTTCAAGGTGAATTCCGGTGCATTTTAGCAAAAATTGTGAATTGGTTTGAATGGAAAATTTTTATTCTTATGGGTAAATACACTGTTTGGTTAATTAGCCAAAATTTGGTGTTTTGAACCAAAATTGCCCCCTCGGCCTTTATGCAGAGTTTTAGTCTAGTTTATCAAAATATAAATATTTTGACAATATTTTTAGAAAAAATTATATTGGCCTATGGCCAACCTCCGAATACTCAAAACCGAGGATAAGCACCATTTCATAAATCGAAAGTAAACACTCAAGCGAGTGCTAGCGCCAAACTCCAAAGATAGCCTTGGGCTCACTTCATCCAAATACTTTGTAGCTAGTGGCATATATCAATACTCATTTGTGTTTTCTTCTCACGAATGTGGGATTAATTCCCAAAACTTTAAAAATAAAAACACAGAGTTACTCTGTGAGCCCAGGTGTCGAACATATTTTATGTGTCAAGTATTGGCTAGGCGATGACAGTTAACGTGTGCAGGTCTAGATTTTGATATGCCATGTGTAGTGGAGATCGTGCCCCAAGGTTACTGTACAGGTGTCCAAACAATGTGATATCATTGTGGTTGCTCAGGCCGCATGCGCCCACGAAGAGAAGTAGCTTGTAAGATCAGGTTGCAATGGTTGTCATAGAAAATGGACAAAGTATTCATAAGTTTTATCATGGATGGGGGCTAGGGTTGTATAACATTGAATTCAAGTTGACTCCCCTTGTTTTCCTCACCCATGGAGATCATAAAACGCATTACAGAAAAATAAAATGATGAAGAGGCTCGGCTACTCGGTCGTTTACCAAGAATGTTGTAGCAGTCAGATCAGGGAAATCATGGTGGCAACATCAAGTCCGTCATCTCAATATCCATGAATAACCGGTGGGTGCAAGTCTGATGAGAAAATGTGGAGTGAAATTTCCCAAAGACGTCGTTGTATCTTCAGTTGTAGAAGTGAAACAGGCCATCCGAGAGGTGTTTCCTGGAGAGAAAGAGGTTGTTGTGAAAAGTTAAGTACTCGCTGGTGGTTGAGGATTGGGAACATTTAAAAATGGTTTGATGGGGGTGTTCATATTGCCAAAATTGATGAAGCAGAGGAATAACAGATGAATATGCTGCAAAAGTTGTAGAAGGTATGGCCCCCAGGTTTGCTGATAGAGACACATCAATAAACCAAGTAAATAGATGTATGGTCTATTCTATGAAACAAAATGTACACTTCTTGAGATAAATCCTATTGCAGAGACTGTTGATGGCCAATCAGTAGTTGCTGAAGCTGACTTGAACTATAGTGAGAAATACAGTTGGTTATTTGAAACAAAGCAGCTTTGAGACAGATACTTGTTCAAATCAGTCAATTAGCACCTTAACAAGCAATTGTGAAGGGATGAGCTATGTGACACAAGTTTTAGATGCATGTAAGCCTTATTGTGGATCATGGGTTGGAGTTATTGCATTGACAGGTGCTATAAAAAGCATCATATGGGGGTTAGTGTCTGCCTTAGAATCTTGATTAGCAACGTCACAATGACAAAACCGGATCATTGAAATGGAAACACGATCTTATTGTTAAATGGGAGCCCTCTGTTGAAGTTTTTGTGTATTTCATTAACTTGTGCATTAACAAGTTTCTTGTAGGTGATATCTTGGATGAGGCAGTTACTGTTGAAAGAGATGTTGCTTGTCATCAAAGAAACAATACCACATCTAAACAGGATATAGATACAGAACTCCTAAAAAGATTATGGTATAGAAAAAGAGATGGAAATTGAATTTGGGCAAGAGCAGGATAGTGAAACCAACACTGAAGAAGCATCAAGAAAGAACCACTTTGGCATTTCTCAACTGGAATGTTCTAATGGTCAAACAACAGAGAAAATAAAGCAAACTGACGACAAGAAAAGTCTAAAGGAATAAACCTTTGGCAGAAAATGGACATAAGATGAGTGAGTGCTCCGACTGTAGTGGTAGTGGTAGTAGAGATGGGGTGCAATCAATAAAAATAAGCCAAGAGATAGATATGGGTTCACTCTTGTAACCAAAAGGAAGAGAAACTATAGAAACCACGAGTTCAAGAACCCAACTAAAAGTGTATACAAACAACAACCAAATGGTTCTTTTTCACCTCAGTCATCCAAAGAATATAATGGTGCAAACAGAATTTTGGGTCTTCGTGGAGATAGCACAACAGGTTAATGAGATGTGTCGCAAAAGGCCATAAAGAATTGCATTTTACTCAGTGGATTGTAGAGGTAGCTGTGGAGAAATATTTGTTGATCTGCAAAACCACAATTACACTCAGAAAAAGTAGGAAGATGCTATTGCTTCTCAAATTTTCTTTCCAAGCTTAGAGGAGGCCGTGTTAGTTCGCTGGAGCAGTCTTCCTAGAAAGACAACTAAGCTCTATTTTTCTCTAAGAATTATAGAAGAGTTTGAGCAAGCTGAGGGTCGACAACCGGGTCATGTGTCATCTACAGATTTGGAATTTGTGTTGATCCTCCAGAAGAAACTCTGTGAAGAACAAGGGTTATCTAAATCTCGAATACCAGATATCCTCTTGGAAAGAATTCTTGATGACGGGCAAGGAAGTCAAGATCCATTTTAACCACCTCTGAAGTAGAGGATTTGGTAGTCATGCCTTCCTGAGATGAACTCCAATTGCTTGAAACTTATTGTCCTTGCAATTTTCTCTTTCTCCTGATCATTCGATGGAAAATTTGAAAGGAACCAAGACACCTGGCAATGACAAAATCAACAAAGAGAATCAGATCCCTGATTAAAGGCGAAAGTTCAGTGAAATAAAAGATGAAGCAGTTGAGCATTTACAGGAGCATAGCCAGGGAGCCTTTAAGCATCTCGTTGACAGATGGCAGAGGCATTTAAATGAGCAGTTTAATGATCAAAGGGATTTTTTTGAGTGGTTAGGAAGGAGCACAAGATATCTGGCAGCAAACAAAATATTAGGCTTGTACACAGTTGTCAATCCATCACACTTGTCATCAATTTTATAATGCAGTCACAGGTGGCAGAGCAATTCCAAGATCTAAAGAAAAACTCAACAATTGGCAAATGACAGTTTCAAGGATTCCCGGTCTAAGAAGATTTGACTCCAACCAGTCTCCAACAACCTCAAGCATTCAACGATTGCTTCATTCATTGGTTTTTGATGCTATTACAGTCTATTCGCAAACAAATCTTAAACAACCTCCAGTATGCCAGATGTCAAGGTAGTAGTTACCAATTTTAAATTTCCCTTTAATTTACTGTTTGATTTGTTTTAGGAGACAATTGACATGTGTAAATCTTTGTAACTGTTTTCTATTTTCAGAAAACAGAGGTAGAGTGTGAGTCTTGGCAAGACTGAGGCAATTTTTCTTATTTATACTCATGTAAAAGATGAAAGGGGGGTTCAGGCTAAGTAGGAGAGGGTTTCGACCTATGAGAGAGGGTTCAATCTGAAGTTTTTAAATTTTCTTTGCTAGAGCATGGGTTGTGTTTGGCTAGAGAACATTTTTTGTAATATTTAGATGATCAATCAGCAATGGGCATGCTTTTTCTATAGGATTTTTGTGCGGATGTATTGGTGGCATTTCTTTCCCTGTTAAGTAATTTTCCTGTCATTTTTCTCTTGTTTTCAAGACTTATTGCCAGAAGATAATAACATAGCGGAATTTATTGTAAAATACTCTGCATCTTTTCTTTTGATAATCTTTATGTCACTCTTCTAAAAATCTCAGTCAAGGAATTATTAGCTGCTCCTTTGTTTGGCTTTTTCCTCCCCTATTTCTTCCTCAAATAGACACCATCAAAACTTAATTCGATCCAACATTTCCGCTACCTTGCCCTGTGTAAGAACTTTGTCTAGATCTGAGAGTGAATCACATATTTAAGCACAGACCCCATTTTCCCCATGGCCCTCCTTCCTGTCCCAAACTAACCATTTAAAAACCAAAACCCCAACCCTATAATTTCATTACTTTCATAGCTAGCCTAAAATCCATACCATACAAACCAAGTTAAATCGAAAAGAGAGATCCCTCTCTGAGTCTTGGAGGGCTAGATCCAAGACTCCAAGTGGTTCGAGGTTATCTCTGTGATTGCCTCCACAACCTTAGGCAAATTACAGAGCACTAACATGATCCATTCCAATCATTCCTCCTAATGGTACTTGAGGTTCCTTTGAAAATTTTTCCACCTTTGATTCTCTAAAATCTCCTTTCCTCAAGCCAACTTCTTGCATTTCATCTGGAAAAGATGGAATAGCATTAATTCTTTGTTGAATAAAACTGCATTATATAACAATTTATAACAATGTTGTTATATGTTATATAACATATAACAACATTGTTGCGTTCTCTCAAATTTTGTCCAATTGAATTGTAGCCCATCTAAATAATAGAGATATGCATGTCTAAATAATAGAGATAAGCATGGTTTTAAAAATGTGTGTTTCAAGTATGTCTATGCAAGGTGATTACTTCATTGTATATCTCAGTGAAACAATGCCGAGTTGATTACTTACTGCTTCAATCTCATGATCTTTTCTATGAGGAAGCATGTGAATCGAAAAGGCATCGAAGGCATTGCTTAGTGAAAAAACATGGCAAAGAAGTCATGAAAAAAATTGGGCACCCTTGCTAATATATGCTAATTTTGCATCAATTGTTATATGTTAGGTTGTTATATGTTATTATAACATATAACAATGTTATATAACATATAACATTGTTATATGTTATATAACATATATGTATCATATATGTTATATAATATATAACATAGTTATATGTTATATAACATATAACATTGTTATATGTTACAAACATTGCCCTACCCCCCAAGTTGAAACCATGTATGGGGATTTTACATAAGCATGAAAAGAAGTTCTCACACATGATCCACCTTGGTTGGAATTTTGTATTAATTATATTTTACTGGTCCCATCAGTTTCTTATGAGAGAAATTTCATTGTCCTCGGGATCCCTAGGCAAGCATCTAGAAGTTTCATGATTTTATTTTATCTTTTTCCAGCTACAAGCCTCTGGGCCTTCATCCCCTTCTTCCCATGAAATGAGGGACAATCCCTTCTTGTGTCAATACACTCAAAAATCCAAAAAGGTAAGGAGATGAGGGGATGACATGTGGAAAGTGACAAGTATGTTCGGGAATGGCACGATGACTCTTCAAGAGGACCTCCTAGTGGCACATCTATCCCTAAGGGTGACCCACTTACTAGGGCACAAATGTTAACCACCAAAGTGAAACAAGGAAAAGACCATAATGTCCAAGCAAACGTTACATAATCAAAAGCTATTATAGATGCAACAAACTCAAATGACTCAAATATTGAAATGACTCTCGCCATGATACCTGGATTGTACCACATGGAGCAAGACCCAATGTCTACTGAAATCTAGTTGATGTAATGGATACCATCGTGATGAACCTAGAACTTTGGTGGCGGGGTGGGCCTATGTCTGTGCAAGCAGAAATTTTTGGTAAAGTTGTCTCTCAATACTCCATGTCTGCAACCTAAGGGCCTCGAAACATCATGTCCTTAGTTATCCCTAGGAACTGGGGATAACAGAGCCATAACCTAAGGATTTTTCATTTCAGCTAAGGATTTGACCCTTTCATCGATTGAACCTATGAAGTTGACACGAGACATTTTTCTATGTCAACACATGCCAATTTGAATCTTTGGGAGAAGACAAAGTGATTTTTTTATGGAGAAGAGTTTTCATGTCAAAATTAATGATTGGAATTTTGGTGAAAGAGAGTCTTTAGGGTTGCAAAAGTGGAATTCTCTAGAGTAATGAGAGTTAGTAGGGTATGAATTCAAGAATGGAAGGAAGAGGAGGAGGATCTAACATACATCAAAATCTAGAAGAATTGAGAACTTGTAAATAAGATAGAAAAGTGTAGACCAATAGCCAACAATTCAGAAGCATAACATGAACAAGGAAACATTGCATCTCAATTAATTATTGAAAAGCAAGACAAGAGCCAAAGTTAATTTTTTTCATTATGATAGAAGTATGAAGGAAAAAGCAATGGTAGATTGGACAAGTGAGATGGGAGAGATCTTCCGAGTATAAAAATATTACGGACATGGATAAGATGAAGTTTGTGATTACAAAGTTGAAAGTGCATGTTTCCATTTTGTCGAATTTTGGGTAGCATGAGTAGGTTCTCCATACTAAGGAGAAGATTGGAACTTGGAGAAATATGGTATCCAAGCTAAAAGAAAATTATTTCTAATGGAATACTAACAAGCATTTTCATTCAGATAAATGTAGAACTTGAGACAAAGGCATCAAATTGTGCAAGAGCATACAGAGGAATGTTATCAAATTTCCATCGATGCTACTGAGCACTATCATGCACCTGGGGCTTGGCTGTGGGGGCTAGGGCGATGCCCGACATTGCCTCAGCCCCCCCGCGGCTAAGGCACAGTCCCATGGGGCCATTCCTTAGCTGCGGGGGGGCTAGGGCAATGTCGGGCATCGCCCTAGCCCCCACGACCAAGCCTCGGGCAAAAAATTCAGAGCAGCTTCTGAGAAATTAATCGAGTAAATTGAACAGTTATAAGCGGGTGTGAACAGAACCAGAGAAGGAATAGAGTAGGGAATATCCTGATTCAAAGTATATCCCCAAAGATGGTTTATGGATATCCCCGACGATATGATATTAATGGAAGTATGGCAAGGCCTTCCTGTGCCATGATCCAAAAAGCATGAGAATAGTCGGAGTCGAACCGATAATGCCAGCGCTGCCTTACTAGATCAGAAGAAAGAATGTATATACGTAATATGAATGACCTAGATTACGTTATTAGGTAGGTACGAATGAAAAGCTACTTAATTTATAGCTACGTTAAGTGGAATGCAAAGTCTTAGCGGCCTTCTCTTTTCTCGGGTCCTTACTTATCTGTTATGGTCTTACCTGGCTGCCTTCCTTATCAGGACCAGATGTAACCTTCAAGATCCTATCTCTAATGGTTTATCTTTCTAAAGAAAAAGGAAGGAATGCAATGAAGAAGAAACAAACAAACATAAACTGGTTTTTGCTGGACCACAAGCACAAGGCCTCTTGAATAGACCTGGACAATAATGGAGAATAAAGTGAAAGCCAATTGAAGTGGTTTTCTTATCTCTTGTTGTTGAAGGAAGGGGGAACATCATACTTCCCAACAACATGAAATTTACAATGTATTAATGTGAAAACATCCTGAGATACATCAATATTAGTCCGCCTCCTTCATAAGAATCCCATCCAGCTCCAACCATCTTTGTATTAGCTCCACCAACCATCTTTGTATTATCTCATTGAAACATATCCACTACTGAACCTGGGAATGGGAGGGATGACATTGAACTGGGGAAGTCAATATCTGTATTAAAAGATAAGGAAAGTAAATAAAATAATATGCGTCATAAGAAGCTTTAACGGAGAAGCAGAGAAGCAGAAGAGGAGTGTTATCAAATTTCCATCCATGCTACTGAGCACTATCATGGGCCCGGGGCTTCGCCGTGGGGGCTAGGGTGATGCCTGGCATCGCCCCAGCCCCCCGCGGCTAAGGCACAATCCCATGGGTTCGTGCCTTAGCCGTGGGGGGGTTGGGGTGATGCCGGGCATTTCCCTAGCCCCCACGGCCAAGCCTCGAGCAAAAAATTCAGAGCAGCTTCTGAGTATTGCTGTGGGTCTTTTAGGGTTCCTTGTATCATTTACTATTCTCTCTATATTTGCACCTAGTTCAATGGATCTAAGAGTTGTTTCCACAAGCACTGTAGAATAAAAAAAGAATGAGGGAAATCAAGTGACTTTTTTGTTTGGTTTTATGAAGTTTTTCTTACAAATTTTTGTTGGCTGGCTTTGTGGCCTCCTCTTCAGCCCTGCTCACAAGTCTGTTAGGTCATTCTGGTTGGGTACTGACCAACTTTAGTGGAATCTATCTATCACTGGTTCTGGAAAACTGAATCGTACTCTATTCTACTTGAATATTGTGATGCATGTCTTTACATCGTTACTTTGCATCAAACCTATGGCTGATATCTTTATCTTATAGTCCAATGGGAATCAAAGGTTTAGTAGTGGTAAGTCTAGGAGTTTTCCATCTGATTTAGGTGTGCAGAAAATTCAGGTTGAAATTACAGGTACACTCAAAGACCCTGGGCACCAGAAAAATATGATAGCATGTATGGAAACAAAAGGGGATTTGGAAGCATCTGCACCCTTGTTTAGTCATTATGAGAATAGTTTGTGTCAAAGGAAAAATGGAGAGATCCTTGGTTCTACGAAGAGTCAAAATACAAGATTAGGCTCTTCTGATTTTGATATAGTTTATGGTGAAGGAGAAGATACAAAATGGTACTTCTGGAGAAGGTTCTATTCATCCTATTAAGAAAACTGGACTCGGCAAATTGGCATGCCTACTGAAGTTTTTGAACAATTTAGGGTTTGGTTTTTACTATGCACAGCAGTGATGAAGCTATTACTATTGCGGCTTAATTTGCAGATGTACTTGAATGAAGCTGTCTTAATTTGGTACCAGAGATTGCATGGGAGTAGGGATCCAAACCTAGATTTTAGCAGGGCCAAACTTTTTCTACATAATTACTTCATTTTTCAAGTTGCATTACAATTCTTTATACCAGGTACTCTAGTGTTGCTATTTTTAGGCATATCTCAGATTAAAGGGAGTATTTCTGGTGGTTTGTCCTTGCCTGTAAGCTTTCTCTTTTCATCATCATTTTTTCAAGAAGCAGCCCTTTTCATGGCTTGGTGGGTGCAATCTATATGGGTTGTATTAACCTTCTCAAACCTTTCCCTTTACCGTCTTGGGTTTTTGACAGTCTCATAGCCTTCTCATAGGTCAATGCCAACGAATGAATAGATTAAGTTCAATTGTTTCTTATTCGATGCTCTGGAAATCTACAATATTTAGCATATTTATTTTATGCAAAGTTATATATATAAGTTTAAGAGAGCACAACTATCCCATCTTCAAGATTTTCTTTTGTTTTGTTATGCCTATAGGTCTGCTTGCTTTTGTGCTTTGGATTTTAATTTCTAGCTTCACATGATATGCATGATTAGTGTTTGGAATTTGCATTTGTAATTTTGTTCTATTCCTGTTGTTTCCACCCTTATTTCTATTGTGCAATATTGTTTGTAAGATCATTATTAATATAGGAAGATAATGGAGTTCTTATATCACTTGCCTTACCATGTGGACATAGTTCATTCAACACATTTCGCGCACCTCCCTAACAAAATAAAATGTGATGTAAACATACTACCTAGTAAATTGTTGTCAGTAAGAGATGCATGATGAAATGGAAGAAGAAAAGACATTATAGCATAGCTGAACATGGTATTTGATAAATCAATTTCCATCTTTCTCCAAACCTTGCTTTCCCCTCATGTCATATGAAATGTATCGTTCTTTCTCATACCTGTTACCTTCTTCCTTGGTGTTCTATTTTTTGTTTTTTTGCTGCTTAACTCTTTTAAGTTGCATGTATTTCGATACTCTGTTTAATCTCGCAAGCACACATTCTCCTGTACAAAACACATCAGCATTCTTTGGCTTAAGAAGCTTGTCTACTCTCCCTCTCTATGATTATTTTTCCAATTATAGCCATGGTTTCTACTATTGATTTTAGTTGTTCAATATGGTGAAGGTTTTAAAATCTTTGTATCTCAAACTACCAATTTTAAACTCTAATAAGCACTTGACTCCTACAACATTATGAGTTAACACCTTTCCAAGTATGGCCATGGCTCTCTACTTTTGATTTTAGTTGTTCAATATGGTGAAGGTTTTATAATCTTTGTATCTCAAACAGCCATTTTTGAACTCTAATAAGCACCTGACTCCTGTAGCATTACAATTTAACACACTGGATGGAAAACCATCAGAATTTTTGAAAATCTATCATGGTTATTACTACCGGCCTTGAGCTATTAGCTTGAACAAGAATGAATGCTATTGACCCGAGGGGGATAATCATAAGAAGTTTTGATGAACAATTGTAGTTTATACTATTTAATTGCAAATTTTGATTTTGAGCTGGCAAAGTTCAGGGCTCAAACGTGACTTTGTGCTTATTAGGCACCTGAATCCACACCATGGCTAGATGGGTCTACACTGACCAATGAAATTTTTTTGATGGTAGTTGTTCACCTGCTCATGAGTCATAATTTTTCTCATAGCGGTCCACGTGACCAAGTGCACTCTCCAATTCACCTCACCCCTAGGAGGGTGACAGCCTATTAATTCACCTCTATGTGCCTTGAAGAAAATCTTACCCATAAACTGCTACAATGTATACTTGACTTTGTTTTTGTTATTTATGTTTGTTCTTTCAGTCATTGTTCCATTTGCTTCAATCTTCAACCATATTATTATGATTAATTCTTTTAGTATTTTCTATGGTTTAATTTGAAGTTTTTTCTGATTTATTTCAACGCTTTTCTTTCCTTGGGCAATAACAAGTGGCATCTTTGTCTTTGAGTTTGCATATTAATAGTTCTATAGTGCACTTTTATATTTGTCAACCAATATCCTAATGTGCACCAATGGATAGTGTACTTGCTTATAGAAAATATAATCAAGGCTAAGAGAGCTCCAAGAAATACTTTCTGATATATTTTCAATAATTATAATATCACCCTTGAAGCATATGAGGAAGGTTGGAGATATATGAATGCCTAGAAGAAATTAAAATGTTCATTAAGAATACATATGAGTACTTTGATGTTGTTGATTCTATTTGGTGGGAGTCTTTTTTCAATAGTCAAAGTGACATAATTTCAAGATCGACAAATCAAAAAACATTATAAAAAATTATTAAAACGTGACGTTGAATTTTTAAAGTATATTGTGATATTTTCGTGGCATTATGTATTACCTTCTTCTTTGTGTGATGATAACATTTAAGGGTTGTTTTTATGATTTTGTTTACAGTAATGATGAGTTCTTTTACCACATTATAAAACTGTGTCATTTTAATACCCCAATTTTAGAACTGGGTGCTACCGGTAGCAGTACTTTTCAATTTGATGGTTGATTTTGAGGTTTTGGTTTTAATGGTACCAAGTGATAAAAATACGATTTCAAATGATCTCAAAATTTAACGTTTTGAAAAGAAAAATAAAAATAAAAAACTTATTTTTTTTAGGTGTTGATTTTAAGGCTTTTTTGAGCTACTGTCTAAGTTTTGAAGGCCATGTTTGAAAAATGTTGTAATTTTGACCCCATTTTAAAAAATGGTGCTACTGGTAGCACCACTTTTTGATTTGAGGGTTGATTTTGATGTTTTTTATGCAAAAATATGGATTTTTTGGCCCAGAGTTCTCGTTTTGAGGTCACAGTTATCATTAAGTTGGTAACTATGTTTGTATTGAAGTTACACATTATGACTAATTTACTCTTTACAAAAGATATCATTCATCATTCATAATTTTATTTTCCTCCTCTTATTTGTTTTCATTAATAAATCTCTATATTTCTCCTTATATTTTTTTCTTTATTATTAAATTTCAACATTATAAAAAATCCCAAAATAAAAAAATATAAATAGTTATAATAAAATTTTTTATTGATATACAATGTTAATCGAATAATAAAATGGTTGATTAAAACATATTTATAATAAAATAAAAAAACATATAATTAAATCGCATATATAATAAAATATAAAACATACAGTTAAAAAGCATATATAATAAAATAAAATACATAAAAGTTAATTAAAAACCTAAATAACAAAATAATTGAGTTAAAAAAGCATATAAAAAAATAGTTAATTAAAGACACGTATATAATAAAATTTATGTATAGACGAAAACATATTGAAAACACATTTAATAAAATAGTTTTCCATCTCCTACAGATAGAATACCCAAGGCGTATATAGATGTAATTTTGCTTTCTCTTAGATTCAAATAGGTACATAGTAAATGTTTTGGAGACATAGTCTATTGGTTTGAATAGTTGACGGTACAAAATATTTTCCTATATATTGGCTGTGTAACTGCTACGTGAAAGAAAGTAAGATAAGTGTAACGACCATGGAGGTTAGGTAAGCTTTGTTAAGTGTAGTATTCACATGATAAGGTGGACTTAATTTCATGTAATAAATAGTTTGAATGGACGTTATTCAAATATTTGAATTGTGAAAAAGATAAAATTATTAGTCGTTGGAAGGCTTTTTATACCTATTGACAATGAGCACAATTAATTACCTTTTAATCTAAAATTATAATCTAATGGTTAAAAATTGAAGATGCTGGCATATTCTTAGTCGTCCTCTCAAATCAATGGATTAGATTTTGATAAATTAACTTCCGCTCATTTATAAAGACATACGTTTATGTGATTACTTTTTCACATTTACTAAATAAGATTAAAAAATTACTTACTCACCACCAGATTGCCACGTTCAATGA
Organism: Picea sitchensis; assembly: GCA_010110895.2. Classification (NCBI taxonomy): domain Eukaryota; kingdom Viridiplantae; phylum Streptophyta; class Pinopsida; order Pinales; family Pinaceae; genus Picea; species Picea sitchensis. The sequence goes on along the minus strand of SNQJ01S0024843.1, from coordinate 45,237 downwards.
TTACGATTTGATTATACTTAAAACAATGCTAAATTAACAGGTGTAACCTTGCCGCCTCTTTTGTAACGGTTAATGGCCACGTTTTTATGAACGTGAAGCGCGTCGGCTCCCATTTAAACAGAATAGCAGGCGTCGATAACCGTTCGATATTCGATTCATGGTTAATCGTTTCGGCTCCCATTTAAACAGAATAGCAGGCGTCGATAACCGTTCGATATTCGATTCATGGTTAATCGTTTGATTATGAGCAAGGTTTTGCTGCACATCCCTGAGTCGTATTGAATATTTTACCTTGGATTTAATATCCAAACAATGCACGCGCGTTTATTTTTTTTTTGGCTTCTTTCAGCGTTAATCAGCCATGGTAGTCGTATTGAATATTTTACCTTGGATTTAATATCCAAACAATATGCACGCGCGTTTTTTTTTGGGCTTCTTTCGGCGTTAATCAGCCATGGTTTTCAGTGGCTGTGCTAGTATTTATTTATATTCTGAAAAGGATTTCATGGTTTCTTACTTCACACAATACTTTTTGATAGTGAAAATGGACGGTGGAATTTTCTTTGGTTTTAAACATCCCCTGCCTTAATATGACCTTAATATGACCGTAGATTTATTAAACATCGACGAGACCAAAATATAATCAAGCTGAAAATATTATCTGTAATAATAAGTTACTCAGAATATTTTATTTAATCAATGAAGTGCTAGGAATATCAATGAACCATGTGGACTTGGCTAGCCAGGGTGTGAACCATCGGGAGCAAACTGCTGGTAAAACTCCCAACGTAGTTAAAAAAAACCCTAATTAGCACTTGGCTTACTGCTCGTAAAACTCCCATAGTAGTTAAAAAAAAAACCTTAATTAGCACTTGGCTTACTGATAATAAAGCTCCCAATTTAGTAAATTTGTGTGCCTCCATTAATGGAATTCACTGCACAAATCAACATAAACATCAATAATAAATTTCGAAATTAGCATAATCATCAAATTCCATTAACATACACATCAAATATATTTAAGTAAATTTGTAAATTTAATCAAATTACATCAAAACAATCAGATTGAATCAAAACAATTTATTTATATCAACGACTACTGATATGAAAACTAAACCACGACACTTGTAAATGAAAACTAAACGAGTTAGATGTATGATGGCCGAAAAGAACAGTTGAGATAAGGATGAGCCGTTTAGAAACTGTGTTTCAATGTTTGATAAACTTAATCTTTTATGTCTTTAAAATTTTGGGTCTAGAGATTTATATGCAAATCTCTGTATAGGATGCCAAAATGAAAATACCGCTACATCCTTGAAAATTCTATAACATTTATAACTCAAAATTGATTACAGCTCCCCGACCATTCTATAACATTTATAACTCAAAATTGATTACAACTACTCGACCACAGAAGTCCATGCAATTCATCGAAAAATTCTATAACATTTATAACTCAAAATTAATTACAGCTCCCTGACCATTCTATAACATTTATAACTCAAAATTGATTACAGCTCCCCGACCAGAGAAGTCCATGCAATCCACCGATCTGATTCACAATCTTGGCGCGAGCTCAGTATAAAAGAGACCTAAATATATCTGCAGCACACCTAATAGAAAAACACGTTGATTAAGGAAACTATGCATTCTATAGCGGGTTCGCCCTTTCTATGTCTATGTCTATGTGATAGTAATAATGTTTAATCTAAACAATGGAGTTAATACACATGGAATATTCAACGAAATTGCTCGACTCGCACCAAATTTACTGATACAAATTTTAGCTAACAGAACTAAGCGCTCCCTGACAATGACATTAAATAAGCGATAAATATTAAACAACCTGTGCAACATTTATTGAGGCCTGGTACTTGAACGCACTGTTACACCATGAAAAAACTTGGTAAACCCGTGAAAACTTAGTCTCCCATCTGTGCTTCTGATCCAATTATGCAGATCCATATGTGCAATCTAAATCTGGTCCAATTACGCAGAGCCATATGTGCAATCTAAATCTAAAGAAATCGCCTATGCATTCGTATCCATAGAATAATTAAACCCATAGTCGATTTGAGCGCATTTTGTCGCCTGTGCGTTCGTATCCGTAGAATAATAAAACGCATAGTCGATTTGAGCGCATTCTGCATATGGGACGGTTCTAAAACCAAAACGTGGCCTGCCTTAGGTATATGAAGCGGCCTGCCTCAGGTATACGAGGCGCTTGTCTTCCATAAAAATCGGATGCGGTATCAGTGGCAATGAAGATGAAGCAGTGACTCGTAATAATCCAAACGTGGAAAGAAAAATATTGAATAGATATTAATTATTGGTAATCAATTAAAAGTGTCAATCATATGGATGGATAGTAATTTTTTAATATGATTAGGTAAATGTGAAAAAGTAAACAGGTTAACTGATGCATTTATAAAATTTATAAATGCAAAGAAGTTATCAACATTAAATATTATTCATTGAATTCGAAAACAACTAAGAATATGTTGACATCTTTAAATGTGTAAAAAATTAAGCTTCCATCAACCAATAGTTATTGTTCATCCACAACACTTCCAAATATTTCCCCTTTTGTAATCTCTCTGAATCTTCGAGATACTTCCAAAAACCTCTATAAATAAAAGGCAATTGTAATTGTTTTCATATAAAGCAATATCAAGTCTGTTTTCAATTTGTTGAATGTTTTATTTTTCCTCTGCTCACTTCATCGTGGTATAGGCAGATTGAGCCAATTTTTTGTCTATTATCTGTGTGTGCTGAGATGAGAAGAAAACTGATCTGAGTTGAGTGAAGGATTTGTTGTCCATTGTCTCTGTGTGTTGAGCAGAAAATCAATCTGCATTGAGGTGTGAAAGATGCAGCCGTAGTGAAGGATGGTGTGGATTATTGAAAGCTGATAGCGGATGTGCCGACCGAAAGCTACTATGTAGACCCTCTCTTAGGGATTTACATCGATTTGAGTTGGGAACCCCTGTTACTCGAAGTCCTCCTGCATATATTGGAGCGTCTTCACTGTAGGGAATTTGTTTTCCAAGTAATTTGGCCTATTTGTTTGGATTTGAATCAAAATAATTCATGTATTTTTAGCATAAATTTTGGAGGGTTCGTATGTTATTTTTGTTTTGAATGACCATGTGCATATATTTATATATAAAAAGGGAAAAAGTGATAGTTGTCTCTCTTACTACATAGAGTTGAGGGTCGCAAGATGGTTAGGCACAGTCTTGAGGGGTGTTGAAGATTTTGTGTTTAATCTATTTGTTTGTTGAGGGTGTTGAAGGTTTTATATTTGATCTACTTGTGTGTTGTGTAACATCTTCAACCACCAACAAGCTGAGCAACGTCACTTCTAGACTTCTCTTTATGCTCTGATACCATTTTGTTTTAACACCCCCAGCCACCTAGGTCAGGCCATGTTATCCCATAGAAATAACAATTATCATCTAACTATAATTAAAACCATATACACACAAACTGATGAAGAAATAAAAGTAAAATCATACATGCAGTAATTCACACAAAACCATAGATGTAAAAACATATATAAATACATAGCAGGTGAATGAACAGGGTATGAATACTTATCTTTTAATTGAGATCCACCAATTCCGTGCAGACCTTCCACAAACCTCCCAGTTTTAGACCACGCTGGTAATCACGCTCAGCAATGGGTCACCCCCGAGCTGGGACTAAGCTCCACCCACCACGCTGGTAATCACGCTCAGCAATGGGTCACCCCCGAGCTGGGACTAAGCTCCACCCAGGGCAAGGGAATCCTAGGCTAGGCTAAGGTTACAGGAAACTGGACAATGCAATTGTTGATTTTTAATGACAAAATCAGAAATATTTCATTCACACATTTTGTCAAACACTTAGCAACCTAGAGATAACTGTCTTCTTAAATTTCATAAATGTATACCCACATTCGAAAATTTCTATAAGAAGAAATACACATTGTTAAGAAAAATATGCAGCGAAAATACACAATGGACAAAAACCCATAACTCATAGAGATTTAGGCAAATGCCAGGGAAAAACCCCAATGTGGGAAACCCAATGAGAGAGAGGAAGATCTATTATTCAGCTTCAAGAAAGTGTACTACAACAACAAACTAACAATTTCCAGTCAAGGAAAAATACCTCACAACACCAACAAACAGTCCAAAAAATTATGTCTTGAAAATTGTGCCCAAGTCCGTATAGTTGTATGGCCTCCTCCAAATCTGTGCCTCAAAAAATGTTCCCAGCAAAGCACTGTATGGCCTGCACAGTACAGTCTAGCAGCAGCAAGAAAAAACCAGAAAAATGCCTCGATTTTCATGTCAAACAGCTACCTCGAAAAACATGCCCTTCTTCCTACTGTACGGTCTACATTTCCTAAGGAGAAAGAGGGCACAAATCCCAAGGAGACTTTATGTCTGCAATGCTATACCATTTTTTCTATTGCTAGGTCGTACTATACAGATCCGTACAGTGTAGCCCAGCAACAAAAAAAATGGTACAACACTGCAGATAGAAAATCTCCTTGGGATTTGTGCCCTCTTTCTCCTTGGGAAATGTGCCCTCTCAAGCTACTCACTTTCCTCTCTCAAACCTACTCTGAAAATATCTCTAACTCAACTCCTCTCGTCTTCTCCGATGTGTTCTTCTCACATCCCTAAGCATGTATATGTACTTTTCTCTTTTCCCAA